>OVAN01010902.1:0-15228 GCA_900406275.1 Anastatica hierochuntica
GTCCGTCCTCACTGAGTGACTTGTTTGAAAAGTCATTCACCCCTCTCTTTTCTCCCTTTTCCATTTTGGTGTTTCTGCAGGTTGCAGTTAGAAGCGAATTTATTGTCCGGTTGGTGAAGTTTGCTCCGGTTTTGGCGGCACCATTTGGAACATTTCGGTTTCCTCGGGTCGGGGTCGTTACAATAATTTTCAGAAATAACGTCAGAAGTTTAGAAAAAGACATGTCACCAAAACTTAGTTAGGCGAAGACACGTCAACTTTCTACTTTTCTTTTAATAATTATATAGACACACGACTTTTTTCAAGTGTGATTTTTTAAATTGGACTTGTCTTAGAAATTTTATTAAATATATCTAGGGGGTGATTGGTTTGAACTGTAACCACTGTAACTGTAATGACTTTAAAATTAAAATTTACTGTTAAAACTTTTACTTTAAAATATTGGCTGTAACTTAAAAAAATAAAGTCACATATTAATAACTTTAAGAAAAAACAACGTAGAAAAAAGAAAAAGAGAGAAATAAACTGTGAGAAAATTAAGGAGGGATTTTAGTAGAAATGTCAATTGGGTTGTCCCGCTATCAATTGTCCCGTCCCGCCGCGGTCTTAGTTCCATTTGAATCGTTGCGGGTCGTACCGCCGCGGGCCGCGGTCTCCGTAAGAGATGACCAATCCCGACCCGCGTCTATATAAGCGGTTAGCGCGTCGGCCCGCGGGTCATCGAGAATAGAAACTTTGAGGCTATACACTAATAGAGCTAGAATGAGTTTGTGTTTTATTTTTTGTTTTATGATTCGGATTGAGTTTTCAAAAAACAAGAAAATGAAAATTGAATGTTAACGAGTTGTTAAAAACTCATTCAGATTGACATATATACAGATATATATAAATGATAATTGGATAATAGTTGAAAATAAATCAACATGATTTTTCTCCGCTAACACCCAATCGTCGTTAATATAATCACATTTTTTTGATAACTAGATCAATCCATTAAGATGATTTACATATTTACAAAAAAATTAGTTATCTTTTAATATATTCGATGCTATAACTATTAATGGCGTACAAAAATATATATCTATATATAAAACAAGATGTCATTTCATGAACCATCATAATTATTGTTGGGAAGCTTAATTGAAAATATTGTCTTAGTTCGAAGTGGATTCTTTCAGAAAATGCGATATGGTTAATTTCTTTTAATACCAAAGCTAAGTTTAAATTTGACAACTTTCATCACCAAATTTTATTAGAAATTTTTTTTTACTTATCAAAGTGTCAAAGAGATTAGATAGCTACATATGTAATATAACTCGAAATCAACAAGAACACTAGTACAATTAACCCGCGGACAACCCGCGGACCATACAGGCCGGGCCCGAATGACCCGCATTTTTATGGACAATTTTTACCCGTGTCCAAACCCGCCCCGCAACGGTCTTACTTAGGCCTAACCCGCGGGTTGCGGTCCACATTGACATCTCTAGCTTTTAGGACTGTTATTAAGTTAAAGTCTGGAGAATTTTTAACTTTAAAGACTTTATAAAAAATTAAAGTACATACAGTGAATTACCAATCACCCTCTTAATGTATATAATAAATTAAACGAAATAAAACTGACTCTAATTATTCTTTAATATATTCCAATAAACACACTATAATATTCCAATATTCTTTTCACATAATCATTATCAAAATTGTGAAAAAAAACACAATTTAAAATCATCATTTTGATCAAATTGAAAAATAGTGTCTTCAAATTTAAAATAAATCAATAAATTTTTTTAAAAAATTATATTCAAATATTAATATTTTCTAAATAACATTCGTTACAAAAATATGAAAAAATCATAAAGTCATAAAATTTAAAAAAACCTATAAAAATTTATAAAAATAATTTATGTAAACCATAAAAGTTTAAGTGTAGTCATCTGATGATTTTTTTAAAAATAGTCCAACGGGTTTTTTTCACGGTATTTCGAGTATCGAGTATTATCTGAAAGTTTAAATTTAGTTATCTGATAATTTTTTTAAAATACTCCAATAGGTTTTGTTTCACGGTATTTCGGGTATCGAGTATTATCCGAATCAAACCCGTATCTGAACCTGTACAAGAATTTAAAGAAACGTGCAAACCCGAAAATCTCAAATCTAAACTCGAAACTTGGAATTTGGTATAACTGAAAAATCTAAAAATTTTGAACCTAAACCCGAACTTGAAACTCGAAATAACCGAAAATTCCGAACTCGATACTCGAAAAATCTAAATATGATCAATAATACATAAAAAAGAAAATTAAAAGAAATCCGCACGGTCGCGCTGGTCAATCTCTAGTTGACTCTTTAAAACATCATTTTGACATGCGGCAAATATATATATGAAGAGAGTAATCAAGTATGTAACATACAAGTGTCTTTAATTTGGTCAGAAGTTTCAAAATTTCAAGAACAATTCAACGCTTGTTGCGTGGAAAGAAAATGAGGCAAGTCTTGTGGAGATGCAGGCAAGAAGTGTGAAAAGTTGTTTAGTGTTTGCAAAGATCCGAAATCTTTCTTCTTTTGGGACGATGTTCATATCACTGACAAAGATAGCGTTCTATATTTTCTCTTCTTCTCCATGGTTCAAAGTTTTAAAACTATATCCATATTTAACAATTAACATTAAAATGTAATGGATCATGACTGTATCCAAAAATTCAACTACTATTGGATTGGTTTGAGTAGCTAATTCTAAAATGATTTCCCATATATAAGATCCATTACATAACACAAGTGTGTAAACATATGATAAAACAAACTAAGCGGTGATGGTAGTGATAAAAGGGATTGAGAAAATGTATTAACTCTTCTATCTCGTGTTTGATTCCCCTTAAGAACACTTTCAGCTCTATTTGACTAGTCGAAGAAGGTGAAGGTGCAAGGCTTTAGGCCCATTAAAAAAATCGAAAAGCCGACTAGTCAACAAGTACGCTCTCCTAGGAGATGCTGGTGAAGCTGTTATAAATGCTTTGAGCATGACCATTTATTAGCTAGAGTCAAAATCATGAGGGCAGAATAAAGAAGTCAAAAGTAAAGGTACTAAAGTAAACAAATGTAGAAGTAGAGGGACAATATACAAATAATCTTTGCAAGGCCCTTTGATTCTCCTTTTTCATTGGCTTCTTCACTTTTGTTCCTTTCCCTAAATTCGATTGCGCTGTTAAAGATCACTCATCATCATTCCTCATCGTCCGATTCGTGTCTCTTCAGTTACTCATCCATTTTTCTGGAAGCTTATAATCTCTCGTCCGATGAAATCTCCGGAGAAGTCGATGTCACCTTCTCCGACGGATACATCAATGGCCATAGTGACATTCGATAACTCCACTACTCAATTATCTTCGTCTCCATCGCCGCCGCATTCTCTTTATCACTCCAGCGAATCGGAGGAAGACGATAAACATGTACCGGAGAGTAGGAGAAAGAAGATTCCAGCGAAGGAAGAAACAAAGAGTGGTGAGGAAACTCCATCTCCGATAGTGGTGGTTCAAAATCAAAATCTCTTTGCGAAAGACTTGGTTCCGACGCGGAAAAGTGCTCGTGTGGGTTCCGGAAGAAGAAGAAGCAGTGGTGGTGAACAACGATCGGGAGCTGTTTTGGCAATTCTAAAGAGATCCAAGAGGGAGGAAGTAATAAAGTTTTCAGCTTTAGGGTTTCGACTAAGTGAAGTTGTGCTTGCTTTGATTTCTTTCTCAATAATGGCCTCTGATAAAACCAAAGGATGGAGCGGCGACTCTTTCGATCGTTACAAGGAATACAGGTATCTTCTTCTTCTCAAATGCTGATTTTCTTGATTCACGGTTCAGGGTTTAGCTTCGGGTTTAAGGGTTTCAAGCCGAATCAGAATCTCCATTGTATGGGGTTATGGTTATCTAATAAGCAATCCTGATAGATGTGAAATTGTCTTCAGTGCTTGTGGATCTTAAAGTCTTGACATTGGTGAAGGACTTAGGCAGTAAAAAGCTTGGCTTCTTCAGTTTCAAATCCATTTTTATTTGTTGGATCCTGAGAATTTGTTTATAGTTTCCATTTTGATGGCTTTCTCCAATACTTTTAAGTCAGTTTTGTTATGTTATGATTTTGAGACAAAACTAATATCTTTTGTAAGCTTGGTAATCTCATAACAGATTTTGTCTGTCCGTGAATGTGGTTGCTTTTATATATGCTGGTTTTCAAGCATGTGACTTAGCATACCATCTTGTTAAAGGGAAGCACTTGATTAGCCACCATCTTCGACCATTGTTTGAGTTCGTCATGGATCAGGCAAGTCATTTAACTTGCTATTGTTTGCCATTCTAAAGATCCTTATCTTGCTTTCTGTATGTCATCAGTTTGTTACTTTCATTCATCATTTCTACTATGATCTACTTGGTTGCACATCGGTGATTATAGTATTTGCCATCCAGAATCCACAATCCATATATTGTTCCACTTATCAATCCGTATATTGTTTCTATTTACCATATATCATTTGTGAAAGTTTATAAGTGTAATACTTATTTAACCAAAGTTCTCCCTTCATCAAACAAATTGAGTCGCTTGCAATGCATATCAAAATCATATTGCAAATTCACATCTAACTATGAATAAAAAAAAGTTGGTGTTTTGAACAAGAGTTTTTGCGAATCAGGTACTAGCATATCTGCTTATATCTGCGTCGACAGCCGCAGTCACCCGTGTTGACGACTGGGTATCAAACTGGGGAAAAGACGATTTCACAGAGATGGCGAGTGGCTCTATTGCTATGTCTTTCTTTGCCTTCTTCGCATTTGCTTTAAGTTCACTCATATCAGGGTATAACCTATTTAACCAAGACTATCTGTGATCCTCCCACACTTTTTTTGGCCAATATGTATACTGTGAGAAAAAAATAAGAGATCATTCATCTTAGCATTGTAATTATCACACTATATATGAATTTTTATACACATAAGGTTACAAGAAACTGTGAGGTTCTTTAGGTGTTTTCAAAATGTGATAAAGGGTATTATAGTCATTTTTCAGACTCTTTAAAACTCGGACTCTCCTCTTCGAAATTTTCAAGAACGAAGAGAGGTCATCAGTTTGAGGAAGAAAATTAGGGCTTTTTTCCCTTTTCCAAAATATACCAAAACCTTGTCAAGTTTGAGTTTTGATCACTAACCCATGGTTGTAAAGAAGCGACCTCATTACGGAGGTGACACCGATTCCGAATCCGAATCCGAATCCGATTCTGATTGCTTCGAAATTCGACAAACCGGCCAAACTCCGCCTTCGTCTTCTGTCACGAGAAAGCACCACCACGACCACGACCACGACGTTTCCGGTACGGAGGCAAGGCTAAGGAGGAGAAAGCAACTGACGACATTAGTGTCTTCCACTGTTTCAAAGATGGTATGGAGTAAACACGACGAGCTCGTTATTCTCGGGGTTTGTAAACTTCTTCTCTCTCTCTCTCTCTACCTATATTTGTCTTCTTCTTTACTCTAATTTTTTTCCCTAACTTTTTCATTGTGTTGAAAAGAGTATTGTAGACTATGAGAAAGAAACCAAATTGAGCTACAGATCTAACTGGGATGCTTTCTACGACTATATTAAAGTCTTGATAGACACAAACTTCTCTAAAACGCAGCTCATTGATAAGATCAGACACTTGAAGAAGAGGTTTGATAATAACATTGCGAGGTCTAAACATGGCAAAGCTCCTGCTTTTACTAATACCCACGACGATGAAATCTTCAAATTGTCAATGATCATATGGCCCTCCAATGTAACAATGTGTGCTTCTAATTACAACATCCAACAAGCCAAGGTGGGTTCTTCCTTGTCAGTGGTTCTCTTTACTTGTCTCTTTATTACCATCTCTAAACTTTATGGGACATTTTGATATTGCTCATGGTAGAGCATGGTTTGAATAAGGATGTGCCTTGTGTGGAGCATCTCTAAACGTTATTCCAAGTTTGATATAATAATGTATACTGATTTTAGCTTCTTGTATGAATTAGGATGTGCCTTGTGTGGAGCATGAACGGGTTAATGAGAATATGGACCAAAAAAAGGTGCCTAGCGCCTTGTTACCATTTCCAAATAAGTATGTAAAGTTTAATGTTACTAATGCGTAATTGATCTTGAAATTTTGTTTTGAATAAGGGCGAGCCCGTCAGTAACATAAGTATGGAGAATAATAAAGGTGAGAAAGAGAAGAGTGAGGAAGATGGTGCGGATGAGTTTTATGCTCTCCAGGATGCACTTGAGGCGACAACATTGTTTCAAAGTTCAAGTAAATATCAACAAAAGAAGCTACTTCAGAATTTGGAAAACCTTGGAGCTCAAAGAAGAAAAGAGTTGGCCGACGAATGGAAGGCATTACTCGCTGAGGACCTCCAACTTTTTGCCAGGAAACTGACTTTCACCGCAAAGCTTGCAAACGCAGCAAGTTCTTCTTGAGTCAAGTAACAAAAAAACTTCTGCTTTTAGATTGATTTCTAATGTTTTAGGTTCTTGATACTGTTGTGTTCAAGCCGCATTTTGAATGGTTGATTAGCATATGTTTAATTCACGCAGTAAACTCAAAACCAAAATGACCGACAAGTCCTGACCAAGCCGTATCAGAAACTTACCTTTGTGTTATTATGGGTTTCAAACTTCAAGTTAATGAAACCGTTATTCCTCAGAGACGAATCAAGAGCATTGTGAAACACCAAACACAATCTAATTCAAAGATCATAGCAAGTGTAGAAATTTTAGCTAATGGAGCGCTTGAGATATAAGAAACACATTTTCTTGAATCATAAATTCATAGGAATATCACTTCATTAACTGGTGTTCGCTTCAATCAACTTTTCTCTCTAAAATTTATTATTTCTATCGAGTTTTACTTGCGATTTTATACCAGTTATATGTAAATTTATAACATGTATTTAAGCTTTGTACTTTTTTTAATAATGACAATAATCATACTATCCTACTGAAAAGGAAGTGACTTATAATTGATCTTTGTACACGTTATAATTTGATTGGCGGATGAGAATTACCTTTTCGGTTTTTTTAATTTAATTGGAGTTTTCCAAAAAAAGTTAAAAATGAACCAATAAGGATGTCAAACATAAGCTTACTATAATTTGATTAACGAAATTAATTCTAAACTATATGCCAAATTAATTTTTATAAAAATATACAATTCAGTAAAAAGTAACTTGCAAGTTTTCGAAATCTTTAGAATAGAAAAGCAAAAAAAATTTCCGGCCAACATTTTGTTTTATTAAAGCATATGGGCAATTAACAAGATAGATACAAGCATTAAGATCATTGTAGAAAATATTATTAAACACACTGACAGCTATGGATAAGAACAAAATAAAAACGTGTGTTTAATAAAGTTTGCTCACAATGGACACGTGTCACTTCCTACTCATCATCTCCGGTACCGCCGAACTCCACACAGCAGCTCCGAACTCTATACCACCGTGGAAGCTTCACATCCATTGCTGTTGAAAACCAGAGTTTGCTTGCATCACCTTTTTTGTCCTCCGTAGCAACCCTTTTATACTCACCCTCCTCTCTGAATAGAAAAGCAAAATTTAATTTTCCTTACACCATAATTATAATTTCTATAACCAAATATAACGTGTCTGAAATTTAAGTTACCAACTTTTAAAATAAGGAAAGATTGTTAATATATTCGAAAATTTTGGAATGCTATATTGTCTTGCCAATTGTAAAACACTAAAATTGATGCGATTTAGTATTAATTTCTTTCCATAAAATTTATTCAAATTAATGTGTAGGAGAATGTCGGTTTAATATGTATATATATATACCAAAATTTCATTGTCTTCACCAATAGTCCAAGTTAACCGTTGTTGGACCCAAATGTCACTCCTCTAGAAGACCCTGTAAAAGTGCTAAGGAATAGATAAGAATAGGTCAAAGAAACGATTGAAGAAGTCCTAGAATCGTGGAGAAAATCTCGGGGCACGAGTGATGGGAAGATATGGGTCAACCACTATTTAAAGGAAAGGAGAAGGAGGTTCAACCTTCTTCTTCATCTTATTTTTCAAAAGAATCCACATAACAAAAGATAAAATCCAAACAAAAGACTAGATTCTTTATTTCTTGTGATCGTCAAGTATTCTTGTAAACATCAATACATTCCGATCATCAAGATCATCATTTACTTATTTCCAAATTTTTGTCTTGTAATCATCAAGATCATCAATTGCATATTCAATTCTCGTGTAATACATTTATCAATATCAATCCAAATTTTTGATTTATCCATCTATAGTTCATACGGGATTCGCCCACAAATCTTTTTCCTCATCTTAAAAACTCATACAAATTCGAGTGTGGATTTTGGCATCCACAACTGTGTTTCTGAAATCATGATCCCTCATAATGCTTTTGCAATTCATGTTAGGGTTCTAAGGCTTTGGAAGCAAACCTACACTCATGGTACCATACTTGAGGTCGTTCTTGTTGACGAAAACGTATGTTTTATATAAGTTAATCATTGTTTGTCAAGTATTTATCTTTAGTGTTTATATATATATATATATATATATATATATATTATGTGTAGTTATCTTTATGTGTATTCATTATTTTGTCAAGTTATACATTGTTTGTCAACCATACACTATTGATTAACGTATTTATGTTATGTGCATTGTGTAGGGTAATAAAATTCATGCTACCGTGAATAAGGAACTTGTCAACATATTTGAAGAGAGGTTGACAACGGGAGGATTTTGAAGAGAATTTCAAACATTGACGTCCTTCCTTCGTCTGGTTATCACCGAATAACGCAACACCCTTTCAAGATTTCATTCAAACCGAAAACTATTGTATTTGGAATTGCTACGATATCAGACAATCGTTTCTATGAGTTTGTTGACTTTAGTAACTTGAAAAATGTTGATTTTAACATAAGCTACTTGGTTGGTAAGTACACTTTCTTAATATGATTAGTTGCTTATATATACACATAAATATCTGTTAATATTATTTTTCATGTTTAAAATATAATTGGTCAAATCACAAATGTTGGCAACTTGAAACCAGAATTCTTTGGGCTCCGAGAGTGGTTATAAAAGATATAACCTTCCAAATGAGAGACACATAGTAAAATTATTTGAAATATTTTTCAATTCTATTTAACAATTTATGATGAATATAAATGATTTTATGTGTCTTTTTAAACAGCGACAAAGTCATAGATTGTGTTATGTGGGGTGAACATGTTGATCACTTTTGTGAGTTACTGATGAAAAACAATGACTCCCTCAAAATATTGGTTTTGAGAATTGCAACCGTTATAGATTAGAGAGGTATTATACATTCAGGATTCATACATAAGTAATTTTTAAAATTAGTTTCGTTTATAAGTTATATATGTTTTGAACATAAACCTTGGTATAGGGAAGCGTACTATATCAAATGGTTGTTGTGGCGGTTCTGAAAATGATGTTGAACCCCAAGTTACATGAAGTTTACGAGTTCAAGGAAAGGTAATTGGGTTTAGTGAATAATTGTGTCTTAACTAACATAAATTAGTCGTACTTTTCTAATAGCAATACAATTTTATTTCAGATTTCGTAGCAAGAGACGTTGCTTAAGAGAACCATAAAATAGTTGAGAGAATTGCCGAAGGCAAGAGCTGCAACAAGAATGGATTTTAAATTGGGGTCGATACTTTCTTTTCGTATTTTTTTCTTAGTTTTTCTATTTTTTTATCACGAATTTGTTTAATCTTTGGTTATCTCATTAGTGCTTTTGTTGTTGTCGTAAACTAGCGCATAGTTTCTATTAAATTAAATTAAAATAGTTTGCTCTTCATTCTGATTTTTGATACTTGCTAAATTCAGTTTGATTAAGTTTTACCCTTATTATTTTATTTCTTCATTCATTTATTTCTTTTGTATTACACGAAAACAATGAATAAGTATGAACATGTTTAATACTGACACTCAATATAATGATACAATTGATGTGCTTTATATTTCCGAAATAACTAACATAGACGTAGAGGTTTGCTTTTTTTTGTCATCAAAAATAAAACATACTCTGATAAGACTCTGCGATCCACTCTGGAGACTCCGTGTCTATATGAATGACGTAAAATGGTTGGACTCTAGCACTTCTCGCCAGCTTGTCCGCTCTTTCGTTTTGTGATCTTGGTACTTGCAATAAATCTATATAAGTAAAATTCTCCTTCAAACGCCTTATGTCTTCCAAATACGTTGCAAAAGCAGGTCATTCTTCAGGTTCCGGAACCATCTTCACCATCTAAAAACAATCTGTTGCAAAAGTTACATGGACTTGACGTAGATTCCTCATACATTCCATCGCCCATATTAGGGCTTCTAATTCTGAATGGAGGGGAGACAAACTAGGTCTCGTATTTCTTGCCCCCAATAGACCCTCAAAACCTTCCAAAGTGTTGTACCACCCTTGTCCTGAGAACATATCATTCTCTCTCCATGAACCATCAATAAAATACCAACGTCTTTGAATATGTGGTAATGAAGTTATCGGCGAATTTGATTGGACAGGTCGTTGTATTGAGTTATGAGCCTCTTGCCATAATGTTGCTTCTGTTACTGTCAGTTGGACAGTTTCTCTTGGATCCACGTCAATATTACTTAAAACCTTATTATTTCTCGCTTTCCAAATATACCAGAGAAGCCATGGGAAGGTAAAAACTCCATTAGACTCAACTCTCCAATACAAGTAGTCCATGTTTGTGAAACCCGAATTCGTAGGGAAATTTTGTAGATTTGAGGGAATCGAACTTAAAGCCCAAATTTGAACTGCTGGTGGGCATTCGAAAAACACGTGATTAACTGAATCTTCTTCCGCACCACAACGTTCGCATCAGATCTCCCCAGATAAACCTTTGGCCTTGAGGTTTTTCTTAACTGCAATACAACCTGATACTATTTTCCATAAGAAATGTTTAATATTTGGCGGAAACCTTATTTTCCAGGAATGGGCCTTTAAGGAAGTAACATCTGGACCAAATGAAATAGGTGCCAGGTTCCCATTCGGGTACATTCTCTCCACCCGATATCCTAATTTAACCGAATATCTTCCATTTTTGGTAAAATGCCAACCAACAAGATCCTGCATTTGTGTTCTACTCAGAGGGATACTTTCTATCACCTTGGCATCTTCTGGATCGATTATTTCCCGGATTGCCTGAGAATTCCACGTCCTAGTGTTTACATTAATGAGAGAATCCACTGTAAGCGTGCTGTTGATAATGTTGTGAATATTGTTTGCTGGTCTCGGGCGAGTGAGTGGAAGCCATGGATCATTCCAAACTGAGATGGATGATCCTGATCCCACCCTTTTGATTTGTCCTTTGTAGACCAGAGATCTAGCTGATACAATACTTCTCCATCCATATGATGAAGAGTATGATCTAATTGGTTCCAGGGGTGATGTGTTCCTGAAATAACGTCCCTTGAAGACTTTAGAGAATAAACAATCGGGATTATCAAGTAATCTCCAAATTTGCTTTCCAAGCATAGCCGTGTTAAAATTCGATAGGTCTTTAAACCCTAAACCGCCTTCCTCTTTGGTCCTACATAATTTATTCCATGATTGCCAATGCATCCCTCTTGTGTTTCCTCCTGAGCTCCACCAAAATTGCGCCACTGCACTAGTCAACTTCTTAGTAACCGTCTTCGGGAGTCGAAAACAGTAAATAACATGGTTCGGTAGTGCAGTAACCACTGACTTAATAAGAACTTCTTTCCCTCCCTTAGAGAAAAACTTAAAAGTCCATCTATTAACTCTGTTATTTAATCTTTTCGGTACAAAACCAAAAACATGAACCTTCGAACCACCTAGACTCTCATGGATTCCCAAATAATTCCCCAATCCACCAATATTCTAGATACCTAATATATCTCTGACTTCCTGTGTACAAAGTTCCTCTATTTTGTGTACAAATTGGATAGAAGACTTTTGAAAATTTGTAAGTTGACGTGAAACAGCTTCATATTCTTTCAATATGCGCATTATAGTCTGGGCCTCCTCCTTGGTCGCCTTGCAGAAAAAGAGACTATCATCCGCAAAAAAAAGATGAGAAATTGGGGGACACGCTCTTGCCACCTTCATACCAGTTAATAGTTTTTCCCTTTCTGCCCTCTTAATGTTTGCTATCAGAGCTTCCGTGCACATAATGAATAAATAAGGAGACAAAAGATCTCCCTGTCGAAGACCTCTCTTAGGTAAAATAAGACCCCTCGGTTGACCATTTATCAGAACTCTATATTGCACTGATGAGATACATTCCATCATAAGAAGAATCCATTGTGGGTTGAACCCCATTTTCTAGAGCAGAGCCTCGATGAAACTCCACTCCACTCGATCATATGCCTTACTCATATTTGTTTTAACCGCCATAAATTTTTCTTTGCAAGAGTTATTGGTTCTAAGACCATGAAACATCTCTTGGGCAATTAAAATTGTCCGAAATTAATCTACCTGCTACAAAGGCCGATTGAGTTTCCGAGATAAGAAATGGTAGACAGACCTTCAGTCGTTGACAAAGAATTTTGGAGATAATCTTGTACCCTACATTACAAAGACTAATGGGTCGCATTTCTGTCATCCTTGTTGGTCTCTCCGTTTTGGGGATTAAACAAATATTTTTCCTATTCAATTGGTTGTCCATACTCCGGAGACTAAAAACCGATTTACCATTTCCAGTAGATCCTTTTTGATGATATGCCATGAATGTTGGAAGAAAAGAGTTGTCATTCCATCTGGTCCTGGAGCTTTCTCTGGATGCATCATGAATAGAACCTTTTTTATTTCTTCCTCTCTGGCAAGCCTAAGCAATCTATTGTTCATATGTGGAGTGATCCTCTGAGGAATTTCCGCAGAAAGATTTCAAAATCTGAAGGAGATGTAGAATTGAACAAGTCTTCAAAATAGTCTACAGCTACTCTTTCCACTCCTTCTTCCTCTGTATTCCATTGTCCCGAATTGTCATGTAATCCAACGATTTGATTCCTCGCTCGCCGCTGTTTCGTTAAAGCATGATAAAATTTCATGTTGAAATCCCCCACTGTGTTCCATAAATTTCGACTCTTTTGATGCCAATAAGCTTCCTCGTCTTTATATGCTTCCTGTAGTTTTCTAGATACCTCCAAAATTTCCTCTTGTGATCGAGTATTGTCTGATTGAACCTCATCCAAGGCCTTATGGAGTTTGTTTATTCTCTCCTTTCCATATGGCAGATTATTTTTCCTCCATTGTGTAATTTCATGATGACATCTACTTATTCTAGATATGAAATTTCCTTCTGACCCTTCTCCCACCTCTGCCCAACCTCGTTCTATGGATTCCAGTAGGCCCTCCTGTCCAATCCATCGCTTGTCAAACCGAAACAACCCTTTCCGTTTAGATACTTTATCTTCCGTCTATGATCTGACCCAACCATTCCCAAATACTCGGTGTGGGAACACGGAAATAAAGTATCTCAATCCTCATTCGCCAGAGCTCTATCCAATCGACATCTTACCATATCTTTTCCCCTTCTTCCTTGCCACGACATATGATTTCCGCGAGCTGGAAATTCCAGAAGACCACAGTTTCTTATCATATTATTGAAACCTACAAATCAAGCTGGTGGGCAAAGATTACCTCCATGTTTCTCATGATTACCAGTAATCTCATTCAAATCGCCAATAATAAACCATGGTTCCACTCGCACTAATCCATATCTAGTTAACCTTTCCCAAACTTGTTCCCTACGATCTTGTACCGGATCACCGTACACAAATGTTAAGAACACTTGCTTACCTAACATCACTGCTTCCACATCAATCATTATATTGCTTGTATATAATACCTTTATTTGGAAATCATTATTAAAAAGTAATGCTATGTAAGAATATTTATATTCTTATGTGATCTATGTGTCATGCGGTTTAATTATAACGTTCAAGTTCATACTAAAGTTATGAACTTTAACATTAAAGACGATACCGTGATGGATCGGTTTTGATTAAAGACGTTAGAATTTGGGTGCATTGATAACCCTCCTCCCTTACCACATCAAATTATATATCCTCAATTATGGTCATTTCTCTTATGTTATATATATGTGTGTGCATAATATGATAAATATACATATATATTCATATTTATTAGAAGTCACAAGGAAAAGATGTGATGACAAAGGGTATAATTGAAAAGGCATGATGCACACATATTTATATTTGTTAACGAAAATTAGTGTTGTGGTGGTTGTCGTTCGATTGTCTTTTTTTGACAATTGAAATAAAAGAAACAAGAAAAATAAACATCACATTAAGTGTTGTTTAAAGAGAGAGTTAAGAGGGTTGAGATTCCTTTGTCCATCAAAGGGAATCATTAAATTTCAAGAGTCAAAGGGAGGAGAAAATTATTGGTGAATTAATCTCATTCAAACCCATGGAAAACATAGATGAAGGTTAGTCTTTCTTTCAAGTATTAGGTTGAATTAATCTAAATCTAGATCATCTTGGAAACATATTTCATCATAGAAATTATTAAAATAATTTTAACATGCTAAACCACCACTTGTACCTATAGGATCCACCGTTACAAGCTGGTCGTACCCAAAATAGTTCTGAAATCCTTGAACAAACTGAAGATGTTGTTTTGTTTCAGATAGAAACAAAAAATCAGGCTTGTTCTTGTACCAAATTTCCCTAAGATAACTTTACTTCATAATCCTCTGCAATTCCAGCTTAAAATCTTCATAAATAAAAATTCAGCCAAAAAATTAACGGGATTAAAGATACCCAGATCTCGATAAAATGGAGAAAGTCGTGATTTTTGTACCCCAATTATGATGATCGTACCAAATTTAATCCATGATCCCCTCCATAACTTGTGAGGACCTCTTCAACCATAAACAAATGTTTATCCTTTATAAACCATTTACAAGCAACGTACATAATGGCATTAATTATAACTTTATGCTCGAATTCATACTTTATACAGCCACCACCGTACTGTAAACATGTTCTTATGATGAGCCTCTTGCCTAAAGTTATGGTCTGAAGTCATATCGTGTTTCCCATACTTGAGCTTGTGACCAATAATCCACACTTGTCGTTCCTCAAAACTTAATACTCGTATAAGATTTTGAGCATGTTAAATACTTTTATGATTTCGATCATGAAATCTATTCTCAAGACCATG
>OVAN01010903.1:189-15228 GCA_900406275.1 Anastatica hierochuntica
ATCTTCAGAAAGCGGGCCTTGTATTTAGCGGCGGCCTCCTTCTTAGCCTTCTTGGAGGCCTTCCAGGCTGCCCTGTCAACCTGCGCCCTGAGGCGGGAGACTGCTTCCTCATGAGCCTTGGCAGCACAGTCAAAGCGCCATGACAGGTCGGAGAACTTCTTCTCCGCTGCCTCCAGCTTGTCCTCTATCTTCTCTTCCTCCTCTTNCTTCTCCATCATCTCCATCTTCTTCTGGGCCTGTTCCTCAGAAACTAAGCGCTCCCTGAGAGCCAGGGACCAAGACGCCTCAAGAGCTTCATTCTTCACGTCCACCTCAGCAACCTTTTTGGCCATGTCCTTCAGCTCGGTGTCCTTTTCCGTGGCCATTGTGACTGCTTTGCTGCGCATGCCCCTCTCGATGGTGAGGGCATGGTTGCCCTTGTACCATAGGGCCTTTATGCGGGCTATCTCGGCCTCGTACTCCAGCCGGAGGCGGTTGAAGAAGCCCATCCCCTGAGAACCAAAGGTTGAGAGTTAGGAAAAAGAGATCGAGCTAGGAAACAAGGATTCCGGGAAGGTTACCTCAACATAACGAACACAAAACTCCTCATAGGAGTCTGTCTGCAAATGGAACTTTTTTGGAGGCGCCGGGCTGTCGGGAAGCTGGACGCCCTCACAGAACTTCACAGCAGCCTCCCTCCTGTGCCCAAGGGAGAAGGATTTGGGCCGATCGAGCTTCAAAAGAAGGCTGGAGTCATGAGGTTGGGAGGAGAGGGTCGCGGGCTCTGAGCTTGTGGGAGGCCCTTTGTCTTTTGGCCTCCTAGGTTCTAACCTTGGTGGGTTAGAAGACCTCCTCTCTCCGACCTCCGACGATCAGAGGGACCTCTCTCGCCCGACCTGCTCCGGCCAGGGGCTCTTTCCTGCTCTGTACGCTGTTTTTTGGAAGAACCATCAGGGGGAGAGGAAGGGCGCTTCTTTGAGGAAGGATCACGGGCTCGCGAGCCCGAGCTCCCGGAAGGCCTCTCCTTGTCCTTCCTTGTCTTGGCAGCCTCGCCGACCACGGTGAGGGCAGTTTCACGGTTTGAAGGCGGAGCAGCAACAGGGACCTCTGCTGGAGGGGGAGGCATCAGCCCGGTGGCAACGGCGGAGCTCGCAGGAGCCTTCCCGGAGACAGGGGTCCTCTCCCCGCTCTCAGAAGGACCAGAAACCTGAGCATCCACACGACCCTCTTTCAGAAGTTGCTCTCTCTCGGCCCAAAGCCGATCTTCTTCTTCTTTGCAAGAAGCTTCCCTAGCAGCAACTTCCTGGTCAGCTTCCTTTTGGGCAGCAACAGCTTTCTCCTCCTCAGCCTTCTTGGCAGCAGCAACTCTCTCTTCCTCAGCCTTCTGGGCAGCAACTCTCTCCCTTTCTGCCTTCTTGCGGCGAGCTTCCGCAGCTCGCTGCTCCATGTTAGGCATCACAACTGAAGGGCGCACCATCTCAGAATGAGATAATTGAAGTCGGGGAGGAGAAGGGAGTGAAGGTTTGTCTGCCCTAGCAGCGACGGCCCTAGCAAAAGCTCTGGCAATACGATCAGGGGTGAAGAATGCCCAGGATCTGTTTAGGGCTCGCTTCAGGGATGCTATCACTTCTGGAAGGTCAACTCGGAGGGAGGGCTTCGAGCATATAGGAGCAACTGCAGAACAAGGGAACAAAAATAAGTTAGAAAGGTGAAGACAGGTCAATCAGAGCAAACAACGACATGAAATAGGTCGGCAACCAGGGTCGAGATTCCACATCCGGCGGGTAGAACTAATGAATTGCTCAGGAAGGGAGTTGGTGTCAGCAAGGACATAGAAGTATGCTTGCTCCCAGAGCTCGTTCTTGGTCTTAGGAAACGCCACTAGCTGTGGGCGACCTGAGACGTAATTGTGCCCCGTCTTAGCAGAGGCCTTGAAGGAAGTAAGGAGCTCCAGCAATTTGACTCCTAGCTCCACATCTCTTTCCGCAGCAATGACCATCAGGCCCAGAATTGTCCTGGCGGTTCCCGCTGTGAATTGGGAGAAAGTGACGATCCGATGCTGGCAATACAGGACAAAGACCTCGGGCAGGGGAAAGAAGAGATGGCTCTCGAGGAAGTAGGATTCATATACACAGAAGAAACCCTCGGGAGGGGTCCAGGGCCTCTCTGAGGGAGTAGGAAGCTGAATGAACACTGAGTCCGGGATCTTACACCTTTCCCTCAAGGAAATAATGGATTTGGGTGTGATGGTGGTCGGCAGAGCGTTGAAGAAAGCAGCGGCAGGGGCGACGGTTAACGGAACCGCCGGAATAACCGGTGAAGCTGCGCGAGCAGGACCAACCGTCTCGGATTCTCCCTCTTCCTCCGTCTCCTCAGAGTAAGGATGGTAGACTGGGAGGTCAACCAGAGAGGAAGGAGAGAGAGGCCTTTCAGCAGAAGGACCCGACGTATCCCTGACCGTTGGCGACAGAGGTGGGGAGCCCTGACCGGAGGAAGAGGCGGCCGCGGAAGCGGAAGGACGCTTCGAGGGTTTTTTGCGGACAAGGGGTGCGTCGGAATCCATGGAAGTTTCTTGAAGAGGAGGAAACACATGCAACAAGGGTTGAAGAGGGTGAATCGCAATGGAGGAAGCGAAAATTGCAAAATAAAGTAAGCAAATAAGGAGGTTGGAGGAAGAGGAACAAACTTTTTTCTTTATCTCCAAGAAGGAAGTTGAATCGCAATGAGGAAGGAAGTCAGAAGGCCCCACCTTTTCAATGACACGTCTCACGAGCATGATGACGTGGGCGGCGGATTAGACGCGCGTGGGACCCTCCAGCAAATCAAATCTTTCTAAAAAAAGCGCTAAACAAAGATCCTCAAATCAATTTGCAAAATCTCCCTGTTCAATTAAGGAAGCCCGGCTCGGTTAACTCCAAATCTAGCCCATTTAGAAGATTTCTTGCCTTAAGAAGAGCTAGTCAGGAGATCCTAATTCCAGAATCTCATGCCAAGCTTCCATAAGCCAAGCTCGGGGGGGCTATCGGAGGAGGTGGTTCCACCCGTACCCGGTTTGGAGTGAACCGACCAGGGATTCGATTGAGGAATCAAAGTGCCGATGGGCCGTTAAGGCCCATCAAGGGGAACTCAACCCAAATTAAGAGAAGAAAGGAGGGATCCGATTGATTCAAGATATGAGAGAATAAAACCAAAGGATCAAGCATTAAAAGTGAAGGTTAATGCGCAATAAAGGAGCAGTTACAAGCTGAGAGTAGTATAAGTAGAGAAAGAGGAGCTTAGGAGAAGAGATCGATTTTTCTTTCTAAAAACTTAACTTGTAATCATTTCAAATACTCTGTGCAATCAATAAAATATTTGTCTGTTTCTCATACATCGTACAAAAACGTACACCCGGTATTCTGTGTGGATTCTGGATCCAACAAGCACAACCGTGGACCGCCAAGTGACCAAATCCCCGATGCTGGGATGTGTGTGCTCTAACACACGATGACACCGAGATCTCCTTTTCCCCGATGACCACTTCAAGAGTAGGAGGATTTCGTCGCGTGCCGCCCCTGAGAACCAGGGGACGGGTCTCCCAAATCCACCGGAGAAATCACTTGTGTCAAAAGCAATTTCAACCAACATAAAAAGGTTAATCTGACCCAACCAAGAAAAAGCCACCGAAGGGACTCTTTCTCCGTTTCAAAAATCGTCGATGCCATGGCCTGAGTCTCCTTCAAAGATGCAGCCTCCATAAACTGAATAGACGCCAGGTCTCGAGATTACCCACGCATCTCCTGCATGTGCCTCCCAGGCTGGCGCACGCTGGCTTCAGAGAGACCCAAGCTAACGCACGAAAGCGAGAGTCTCCTGCACGTGCCTCCGAGAGTTTAGAGAGCTCGTCGGAGCTCTTCTTGGGCTAGGTAGGAGAGAGCTTCACCGCCAAGACGTCGAGGCCAAGATATTGGCTCCAACCAACCACCGCCCCCACTTCACCGCGAACCCCAGACCAGCTTACCAAACCGATCAGTAGATTCGAGACAAAGAGATTCGACAAAAGATCATGCGCCGCCAGCCCGGAGGGAGGGTTGAGTAGACCAGATCTGAAAATCACCCTCCTCTACAAACCCTAAACGTCGACCCATCCTTCTTCTTCCAACCTCGCTCAACTCACTTTGTCACCAAAGAGAGCTAGATCCGACGAGTCTCAAATTTGTGGCCACCAGATCCAAAAGCTGCGAAACCACCCAACAAACCCAGAGATTTAGCATATTGGAGAGGAGGTACGGAGAGGAGAGAGGGGCAAAACTGAAATAAGGAAAAGAAAAAAGCAGAAGCTCTCCGACGCGGCGAGGCTACGCCAGAGGCGGATCGGAAGTCACAGCAAATGTTTTCAAGAGAGAGAGTTTTGTTTTCTGAAGAACAATCTTCTTCTTCGCTTTCTTTGCGGAAATGCACGTATCTGTATTCAGTTTATTGTTATTGATACTTTATAAAAAACTTTTAAAAAGCACCAAAAAGAGTGTTCTCAAACTAAATAAGCATCTTTATATTTGTGGTGCCTTCCACTATATAAGTTTCTAATCTAACTGATCATATCATGTGCAAATCTATGTATCAAAAGATAATTTGCTGTTTTAATGCTATTCTCTAGTTGTCGTTTTAGGATAGTTTTAAAAGTAGTTTATGTGTGTTGGAACCAATAAGAGATTAAATTTGTTTTCTAGTTTGCGTGAAATGACACGCATATGGTTAGCTAACTCAAGTGAAATAGTCAATGTTTTATACTCCCTCTGTTTTACAAAAATGTCTGATATTTTTCACACATATTAAGAAATTTTTTAAAATGTTTTACATACTTTTCATTAATACTTTAAAAATAATTCTTTCTCCAATTAATACATTGAAAGGTAAGGTTAAAACCGAAATTTCGCTTATAAATTTGCATTGAAAATGTAAAACGACACTCTTTCTTAAACAAAATTAAAACTTCAAAACGACAATTTTTGAAAAACGGAAGAGTATTAATGTTCCTAGTCTTTTGTAATCGGTTAAATTTTTAAGATTTCAAGTGACCTGTACTTGCACCTAATTAATCTGAGTATTTATCCATGAACTCTACAAACCTGAGAGGGTTCTGCCTTTCTGATTAGAAATTATTAGTATATTTTTCTGAAGTAAAAGTTGATGGAAATCAAATTCTTGTATCGTCAATGGATTGGATAATAAGTAACCAAGAAGTGGACAAAAAAAATCCACAATATCCTAAAACTTTAATATAGGAACATAATGAAATATCAAATTTGTTTCTTCTTTTAATTTGCATGAAACCACACTCATGTGGCTAGCTAACTCAAGTGAAATAGTCAATGGACTAGTTGGTCTTATATTAATTTTCCAAGTCTTTTTTAATTCGGTTAAACTTTTAAGATTTAAAGTGACAGGTCCTTGGCACCTAATTTATTCATTTATCCATGAACTCTTAGAAATCCGAAAGGTTGTTGATTAGTGAATAGTGGCTATTAATATATTAATTTCTCCTAACTATAAATACAGAGATTACAACCAAAATGAATTATAAGTAATCCAACGAATAGAAAAAAAGAAGAGTATTAAACCCACCATGGATGATTCTAAGATGAAGCTCCATTGTGGCTTTATCTTTGCTAGTTGGTCAGCTATCTTTGGTCTCCATGAGAAAGATCTTGACTTCGAACTTGTCTTCGTTGATTGGGTTGCTGGTGAATCCAAAACCAAAACCTTTCTCTCTAATCTCAACGTATAATACTCAAGTCTTTAACTATTTATTACACAAAGACACACACACACAAACACATATATTTTTCATCTTTTTACAAATACTTCACATGTGTTTATATGGCTATTTTTTCTTTTTGTTTGAAGCCATTTGGTCAAGTACCGGTTCTCGAAGATGGAGATCTCAAACTATCCGGTATTAATCTTGTCTTTTCACATATTTTACGTCATCATTTATATTGTAGTGACAAATGTTCTCAGCGAATCTAACCTTTTAGAATGCATAAGTAATAATCTGCTAGTTAACAAATTATGACCAAACGTTAGCTAGGTCCAAAGTTAACTATTATGAAACTTTATATCAAATCAAAATATATATAGTGGGCTAATAAATCTACACTATATCATTCTGGAGATGGACTTTTGTCAAAGTTAATTTTGTTATAATTTTGTAGAATCTAAGGCGATCACACGATACGTAGCTGAACAATACAAAGATTCAGGAACAGATCTATTACCAAGCGATCCTAAAGAGAGAGCAATCATGACGATGTGGATGGAAAGAGATACAAATCAGTTTCTTCCAATAGCATCAACTCTCATCAAAGAACTCCTTATAAAACCATATCAAGGTTTAGCCACAGATTTTACGACCGTTCAAGAAAACAAAGAGAAGTTATCAGAGATTCTAAACATCTACGAGACACGTTTAGGCGAATCTTGTTACTTAGCCGGAGAAAACTTCACTTTAGCGGATCTTCACCATCTTCCACCGCTTCATTACTTATTGAACACGGAAGAAGTAAGAAACGTGATATCTTCACGTCCTAATGTGGTTGCATGGATCAAGAAGATGAAGTCAAGACCTGCTTGGCTAAAGGCAGTCGTCACGGAAGATCATATTGTTGACATGATGACGCGACGTCGTTTGCCTATACAGTTGGATTCGTCATGTCACGAGCTAACCATTATGGCTCAGAAAACCTTGGCGATCGAGAACAATTAAGTGATCATCGGATCATGAGGAGAAAGGAAGACCATTACTCGTTAATAAACCAAGCACTTAAGTTATGTTTTTTCTTATGTTAAATATTTAAGTATCTCAAGACCATGGATGCTATTTTTTACGTTTTGTTTGAATTGTTAAATAAGGAGAATACTACTCTGTTTCCTGTTAAAAAAAATTTAGGGACAGAGTCTCCCGCGTTGTATTTTCATATATCATGTTTGTAAGAATTTTATTTTTTTTGTTAAACTTGTAAGAAATTTATGGTTCCATTTTTTTTTTGTTAATAAAAAAAAGTGGAACCATAAATTTATGGTTCCACTTTTCCCTAAGCAATCTATTACTAGTTACTCTATTTTTAAACTGATAATACCTATTATCATTTAACATTAATATCATTTCCCTAACCAATTTATTACGTATTATCCTATTTTTCGCAAATGATACAAATTAATATCGTTTAAAATAAATGATGGAACTATTTGCATCAATCGCAAATTGGATTCAAAATAAATTGGAGTCATCACTTCCAAAATCAATTATAAAAATGATGCAAATTTATTTATGTCAATAAAAAATTATTTAAAGAGATATTATAAATGATACAATACATATGATTTGTTGTAATATATTAACCAAACTTATTTTTATTAACTAATTTTATCCTTTCTTTTTTACTTTGCACTTAAACCCCAGAAACAAAAATCCTAAAAAATCTTAAATAACGCATAACACGTTTTAATATAATACGAACATGATATTAACATGTTATATACCGAACATAGTACATAACACGACATATCATGTTATATACTTAAGAATTCACTACCTGAAACAGACAAATTTCCTACTGAAAAAATTGTCGGAAATCGATAGGAAATGCCTTGTTGCGATCAATTTTCGAACGAAAGTGTCTGTCGGTTCTATTTCGTCAGAAAAAAAAATTTGGTCGGAAATCATCGGACATTTCCGACGAAATTATGTTGTCTTCTTCCCTCGGAAAATTCCGACAGTAAGAAATCGTGGGACAATTCCGAAGAAATTTTGTTGTCTTCTTCCACCAGAAAATTTCGGCGGCAAACCGACCAAAGTTATTTCTCTAAAAATTCTGTTAGAAATTGGTCGGAAATTTCCGACGGATTTCTGACCACGAAACTTTCACGGATTTCCGACGACCTCTATATCCGTCGGAAATTTCCGACCGCTTTCGGACGGAATTTTATTTTTTTGCGCGAAAATAATTTTATGCTATAAAATAATGATTTAAAATTTTTTAATAAATTAAATTTAAAATTTAAAATGAAAACTAAAACTTATATTAAGATTCAAATTAAATCGAAATGTAAAATAAGTTTACAAAATTAACTTATGAATATAAACTATTGGGGAGGAGGCTGCGAGTTCCCGGTGGCTGGGAAGTTTGGATCTAACCTGGCAAAACCGGTCTCGAAAGATGTTAGCTTGTCTTCCAAAGCTAGTCGTTTAGCCCACTCTTTTGAAAGCACTGTATCCATTTCCTCTTTAATCACGAAACCCGGAGGTGCAGACGATGACATGATAGATGTCCCTTCGTTTGCAAGAGTCCCTAAACCGAAATGACGACCTTTCTTAGCAGAGAGTTGCTACAAAAAATCAAAAATAGTTAGTAACTATTAAAATTATGAAAAGTTATGAAGTCAATTAAATTTACCTGTAAGACCATCTCGCTGATTTATGTGCGACTCAATTGAGTACTCGGGAAAGATCCATCTCGTTGATTGAGTAAGTTGCATGACTCTGTCATCCTTCATTTTAGTCACGACCTCTACCAACTCTCGTGCCACTTTATCCTAAATCTCACCAGTCTTTTTGTCGGTGTGCTTATCCTTGATCCTCTCCAAATAATTATGTGGCACACCTCCGTTATCCACAGTCTGAAACACGTCGAAGCAGAAAAAAAAATTTAAAATAAAATTAATTCCATTAATATTAATACCTAGCATTTTCATCACTTGCTGCTTTGAACTTTTCGCACCAAGATTGTGCGTCGATATGCCTTTTCCACCCCTTTCACTTTTTTTGTTCTTGGATTAAGTTTTAGAACGGTCCTTCGTCTTATCTTGTTCACAATACTCATGCAATCCAATCCAAACAGTTTCATTCAAGCCACTGGGTTCAAATTTGTCCAATTTGAGTCGCCACTTCTCTTTCCATTCGCACATGCTGTTCGAGTATCGTATACTCGCCTAAGCGCCGAACCCATCACGAACCTGAACGGTGTAAGTCGGATCCCAAGTGAAATCTTGCTGTAAAAAAAGGAAAATATTAAGCAATATAGTAACAATTATAGAAACTTAAATGAATGAAAATAAAATAATAAATATAAAAGTTCTTACCCGAAACGAACGAAACCAGACTTTTTTCACCTCGGGCGGTATTTTTGTATAAGTCTTATATGGCTGATTGAAGAACTGGTGGAAGCACTTCAAAATAGGTTTACAAATCTCATTCCGACAACCCTTTAGGAACCTTAAAAAATTTAAAGTCAAATTTATAGACAATTCATAATAAACCATAAACTTTAAATTTATTTGGTAGAAAATTATAAGACTTACCAACCCGTGTCGAGTAAATCGTGTGGAGAAAGTATCTTATGATTTTGTTGTCCCCGTCCAGCCAAAATCTTATTGATTTCACTATATTCAGCAAGGTCCTTGGTTTCTGGCTGGATAGGATTTCTCCGAGCGTTAGAAGTGGATGAAGTCGCCGCCCTATGTGAAGACCGTGACCCCATCATCGGCAATGTAACCGAAGGAGATGATGCAGAACGAAAATCTGAGTATGACCTCCAACCATGAAACATTAATATTAGTATCAAATTTTAAAAATAAATAGATAATCTGAAACCAACTTATGTACAATAAATATAATAATATTAATGAAATTTAAAAATTAGAAAACTTTTTATAATATTTTAAAACTAAAAAAATTCATATAAATGTATAAACTCATATAAATACATAAATTAATTTAAAAACACATATATTTTTGATATAATATATCAAAATTGGAAAACGTATAAAAACACATATAACGAAAAAATTTATAATTCTAAATTCTAAGAACATTTTTATAATAGAGAAAACATATTTTGACAAAAAAACCATATAAAATTAATACAAATATAAAAAATTATATTGTTTAAAAAACGTATTAAAAATATATTATCAAAACATTTTTTAAAAATTAACAATAAAAATGTACCTGCTATTGCTTCGTGCACCTTTTGCGAAAGAAGGCCAGAAAAAGCAAATGGGAGAAGGCGCTGCATAATGACATTACAGTCGTGACTCTTCATCCCAATAAACCTTACTTCTCGACTATCAACGCAGTTTTTAAGATTAGATGCATATCCATCTGGGAATTTAACGTCATGAAGAATTCAATCAAAGAACTCTTGTTTTGCCACTACATCTAATCGATAAATGGGCATTGTCACTTTTCCTTGTGAAGATACATGAAGAGACGTCTGGGAAAAAAATATCAGGCAAGTCTAATATAGACTTCAAATTATCTTTCGTCTTTCCTTTGATATTGAAAATGGTGTTCATAATGTTGTCGAAAAGAATTCTTCTCGATGTGCATCACGTCTAAATTGTGTCGTAGTAGATGATCTTCCAATATGGCAACTCCCAGAAAATATTTTTTTATGCCAATTATGATATAAACCATAATCGTCTAACTATTCATGCTCATTTCCTCCACAACTAGCCGTCGTCTCCGCACCAAAATCTCTTAGCTGAATTAGCATATAATCACCATCTATTTCAGGAGGCGGACCATCAAAAACCATTTTATTCTTCGTAATTAATGTTGTGCTTCTACAATAGGGATGATCACTCGGTAAAAATCGTCGATGATAGTCAAACCAACACGAATTTCTTCCATTCTTCAGTTGAAATGCATATATGTTATCATGACAGTACGAACATGCTAATCTTCCATGTGTTTTCCAACCATAAACCATCCCGTATGCTGGGAAGTCACTTATGGTCCACAAACGCACTGCATGCATAATAAAATTCTGCCTTGATGATATATCGTATGCTTCAACTCCATGTTCCCATAACATTTGCAACACATACATTAGTGGCTGCAAAAACACATCAAGTGATCTTTTATGATGCTCAAGGCCTGGAACAAGAATTGTGAGAAAGAGAAACTCTCACTTCATGCACAACGATGGAAGCAAATTATATGGTGTCAAAATAACCAGCCAAAGTGAATATTGTCTCCAATATGACTTCCAAAAGGGTTAAACCCATCAATACTTAATCCAAGATAAACATTTCTCCTCTCAAACGCAAATCTAGGATACACTGACTAAAAATGTTTCCATGCCTTTGCATCTAATGGATGAGCAATTTTTCCTTCTGTTACGTGTTCACCCTGCCATCTCATAGCCTCCGCTATGCACTTTGATTGGTATAACCTCTTCAATCGCTCGATTATTGGCAAGTACCACATTCTCTTATATGCTATTTTAGTCCTTCCACTTGTTTCTTGAAATCGAGGTTTCCGACATAATCGACAAGTTGTACGATCGACAAGTTCCTAAAATCGAGGTTTCCGAAATAGTAAATCATGTAAGAATCATTAGGTGGAGTCAAATATGTTAAGGATTAAATGTGTTAGGGCCATTAATTAAATAACCTATTTTGTAGTGGTCACTTTGTGATAAAGAAAAGGTTATGAGCTTAAATGTTATGGAAAATTAATATGTGGATACCTTTGGTAATTTCTAGTTTGATGAGGGGCCGAACTAGAAATTGGTTCTCTATAAATAGAGGGTTATGGTTCCCAAAGCAACCTTAACAGAAAATAAAGAAACTCTCTGCATCCTCATCACTAGAGACCAAAAGTCTTTCAGGGTTTGCTTTGGAAGATCCATTCCCTAATTCATTCAGATTTCTAAGCATGGATTCATCAAGTACGCTTCCGCTTTCGTTCTTATTAATTAGAAACTGATATGTTTTAAGGTTTATAGATTAAATAAATCTAACAATTGGTATCGGAGCCACCATATCAAGTTTTTGGTTGATATTCATGTTTAATTTAAAGTTTTAAATTCGGATTTGTTTAATTTTATTGAATAAATCCATATTCATTTTGTGAGAAAATTTTAGATTGTTGAATCTAAATTTTTTCTTGAAGTTTATTTATAAAACTTGTGTTCTGGGATCTGTGTTTTTCGTTTTGTCTTAGATCTATGAGTATGCATGTTAGATATAGTATTTTTGGTGACTTGTTCTAGATAAAAACATGTTTAGTATTTAAATCTTAGATCTAAAATTTCTGTTAAACCCGATCTAAAATAGGTTTACTCATATGGTTTTAATTTTCCGAAACTAAGGAATAATTTTCAGAATTTTTGGAGTATAATTATTTTTGGATTTATCAAATCTATGCGGCTTAGCCCGTTCTTTTTGTTTTAGGGTTTCTCTGTAAAACCGCGCAGTCCATTAGAGTGGGGAAGGAAATTGCAAGTCAATGATTTCGAAACTGTTGATGACTACTTTTGATCCCTGGACTAGGATGAGAGAAGGTCATCCCCCTTCCTTCTTCAAACCACTTTGCCACATTAATATTCTTGCATGTAAATCCCCTAGACCTTTAATTATATGTCCGTGCAAGAATAAATTCAGTTTTCAAAATCAATGAATAAATTTGATTGTACAAATTTAATGTTAGTAATGGATTTATGGAATCAAGATGTCGCCAAAGTGACCTTTCTTGATGATATATTTCCATGAAAAATATTAAATGATGTATGTATGTAAATTTATGTGGATACAATTCGGCCCAAAGGAAGATTTGTATTTGGCCAAATTTACATATATACGTGTGTGTATTTTCATGCGAATATTAGATCGGCCCAAAAGAATGTTTAATATTTGGCCGAAATACACATACACCTGTGATGGTGAACACGTGATAATTATATGGATTTAAACATGTGAATGATAAATCGACCCAAAGAAAAGTTTATTATTTATCATGAATTATTGTCAGTGTTTGATCGTTACAACAACAATACCGCTTGTAGTTAATATTATTATCTAAATACTTGATATTAATGTTACATTTCGTATCTTGGATGGGATATATAATTTTTTTTGATATTTATTATTGATTTTCTTCAGTTAGTGAGTTATTAATTAGGTTTTGTTCTCTCTTTTCCAGCAAACGTTGCTACTCTATTTGCCAACTTAGGATCAATTCCAAAACTTACGGGTTCTAACTTTACTAAATGGAAAAGTAAAGTTAAGAGGTGCATGGATCTTGATCTTGCGCTAAGGATGGTAAAACTTGGTTCTCCTACTGATACCAGCACTGTTGAGTATAAGGCTGCTTAAGAGAAGTGGGAACGTTCCAATCGCATTAGTCTAATGATCATTATGGACACCATTCCAAAAACCTTCAGAGGTGGTGAGGAGATTAATTATCTCAAATAATTCCTTGCCGAGATGGATTTGCGCTTCGCAAGAAGCGATAATGCAGAAATAAGCATGCTTTTACATAGCTTTAGTACGATGAGGTATCACGGCAAGGGAAACATAAGAGAGTACATTTTGGAAATGTCCAACATTCTTTCAAAGCTCAAGACACTTAAGACTGAGCTTCCAGCTGAAGTGTTCACCTTCTTTGTCTTGAATTCTCTTCCTCCTCAATTCAATCAATTGAAATCTAGTTATAACACACATAAAGAGCAGTGGTCTCTTAATGAGCTCATTTCGTATTGTGTGCAAGAGGAAGATAGAATGAAACAAGAAAGAACTGAAAGTGCTCATTTGGGATCATAGCCTATTAAGAATGATGCTGCTAAGGGTTCCACCCAAAAGAAACAGGAGAAGGGTGGAAACACCTGTTTCTTTTGCAGGAAGGGTGGACACATGAAGAAGGACTGTCAAAAGTATCACGCTTGGCGTGCTAAGAAAGGTATGTTCCTTGCTTTGATCTGTTCAGAAATGAACTTAGTGGAAGTGCCTAGAAACATTTGGTGGTTAGACTCTGCTGCTACTACTAACATGAGTGTTTCACTTTAGGGTTGCCTGAGCTACTGGAACCCAACTGATGTAGAGAGACGCATTCACGTGGCTAATGGGATTTCGGTGCATGTGAGGTAGTCACACATTTTAATTTTTTTTTAGTACTGGTTATTTTCTGGATTTGAAAGATACTTTGGTTGTACCGTCTTTAAGACGAAATTTGGTTTCTGGTCCTTATTCAAACAGATTCGATTATTCTTGTCAAAATGGGAATGGAAAAGCTGTTTTGTCTTTAAATTCAGTTCTTATTAGGACCAGTAAACTTTTGGATGATCACACTCTTTATATGCTTGACACTTTAAACTCTAATGAGGAAAGTTTAAGCGTTGTATCAAGGGGCACTAAACGTAAGTTTGAAAATGCAAATTTAGGAACTCTGTAGCACAAACGCCTATGTCATATCTCTAGAAATAGAGTTGAGCGACTTGTGTAAGATGGCATATTGAGTTCTGTTGACTTCACCGATTGTGATGTCTGTGTAGATTGCAATAAAGGAAAATAGACCAAACAGAAGAAATTAGGTGCGTATAGAGCTACAAAAGTCCTTGAGTTGATACATACGGATATTTGTGGGCCTTTTCCTACTCCATCTTGGAACGGTCAACAATACTTTATATCATTCATTGACGATTACTCTAGATATGCATACTTATTTCTTATTCATGAAAAATCGGAGTCTTTGGACGTGTTCAAGAAGTTTAAGGCTGAGGTTGAGAACCAACTTGACTGAAGGATAAAGTTTGTCAGGTCTGATCGTAGTGGTGAATACTATGGTAGATATGATGGTTCAGGTAAACAACGTCCAAGACCATTTGCCATATACCTAGAGGAATATGGAATTGTGCCTCAGTACATTATGCCTAGGTCTCCCAATATGAATGGTGTTTCTGAGAGAAGGAACCGCACTCGTAAGTACATAGTGAGGAGTATGATTAGTCATTCTACCTTACCTGAATCACTCCGGGGAGAGGCACTTAAGACTGCAGCTTACATTCTTAATAGGGTACCAATTAAAGCAACTGCTAAAACCTTTTCTGAGCTTTGGACTGGCAGAAAACCTAGTCTGAAGCACATTCGGATATGGGAATGTCTAGATGAGGCTAGGCCTTCTAAGCCACATGAAAAGAAACTGGACCTCAAGAACTATTAGCAGTTACTTTATTGGTTCTTCTGAATGATCTCGGGGCTACAAGTTCTATGATCCCACACAAAAGAATATTTTTGAGA
>OVAN01010904.1:0-15227 GCA_900406275.1 Anastatica hierochuntica
GTAAATGTAAAATTTCTTTTCCTTTTAAATGTATTTCTGTAAATTAATCAATTAAAAACTCTCTTTATATTTTGATATGAAAAGGTTGTATAGAAATTCCACACATACATGACACATCAATAAGGGGACATCTTCAATTGTACCTGATATATATATGTCTATTATTATTATTCGTTAGCGTGAAAGCTGTCTTCACCAAACATCAAAACATCGTAATTACGTCGGATTGCTCTTTTATTATTCTTATTTATTCGTTTCTTTTTCTTCTTAGTATAAAAATATTTTTCCTTTCTTGCTACAACTGTCTTGTGATAAAAAAAAAAAAAATCAAGTCACTTCCGAACGTGAGACGTAACGAAACAAATCACTTCCTTGTTGCAACTTGCAAGTAATATTCTTTTATTTTGTAAAGGTTTTTTATTTGTTTTTTTCTGATTTTGAGTATTTTAATTTACAAAAAAGTTGCCTTTAAATTTGACAAAAGAAAAGAAAGTTGCCTTTAAATATAGTTAAATCTACATCATATACCTGTAAAATATCATTTTTTATAAAACAACTGTAAAATTTATATTTTCTCAAATAAAAACAAGTGTAATTTTTAGTTTGGGTTGACATTTTGTAGTAGTAAATTTGGAATATTTTGTTTATGTTTAGTCATGAATATATATATAATTTGTAGTTAACATAAATATATTAAATATTGTTCCCCTTAGATAAAGATAGATGTGTTTAGAAAAAAATGTTTCGCAAAAATAGAAATTTTGGTTTTCTAATGCATATTTTATTAGTTAATGAAAATAAATTGTTAAATTCAATAAATTTTATTTGAAACTATTGGTTTAAAATTATAATAAATTGTTTTCTTTATAGAACATTTTTAAAAATTATTTTTCAATACGTGTAAAATGTCCAAAAAAATTATTTAATTCTGTGCAAACATGTTGACTTTAAATTATGATGATTTAAAGTTGATTTACAATTTAGAATTATATCTTATGCAAATTGTTAATTCAAAAGTCAACTCTAGTAGAGTTACGCTACATCACAGCATCATTGTCATGCGTTGGGAAGTTCTTTTTTGGGGGGGTTTAAATTAAAAGTTAAGTTAATATCAATTTTTATGCATTTTAATTTAATCTAACGTTTTTATTTTCCTTAGTTGGTTTAATTTTGTTGTGTAAATGATGATGGATGGTGGAAGTATTCTCTTGTAAGGTAAATTATTCAACAGCCACATGTTTACTCTAAACATTGCAACTATACTATTCTACATCATTTCCTTTTTTTCTTTATATATGTTTATTTGGTGTAGATCTATGAGATTCACCTAATTTTTTTATATACATTTATAGTATTTGGATCTACCATCTAAGATTTTAAGATCACTATAACTAGTTTCAACTCCTTCAAAAACGAAAATGGATGAAAGTGGAGAGAATAACAAATTTAATATTTTTACCCAAAAAAGTAAATTAATAATAGTTATATAACTGGGCCTAGGTTTAAGCCCATTTAATGATATTATTATTACGTAATAAAACCTAAAAACATCACCTGATCACCGCGCATCAATTCACATGTCGTTGTTTTCTGTTTCCCCTCAGATTTTTCCCGGGAAGATACTAAAATAAAAAAAAGGTAAAAAAGGTAAAAAGATTAAAAAATTAAAAAATAAAATCAATAAAAAGGACTCGGTTCACTTCTTCTTAAGCCTTTGTTAAATCTGAAACGAAGAGAAGAAGCAAGCCAATGGAAGATCCTACTGCAAGCAATGTGACTACGACGGCGAATTCTTCTTCTTCTCACCTGAATCTATCGCCGTCGATGAACACTCCGGTGATCTCACTCGAGTCACGAATCAATCGTCTAATCAATGCCAACCAATCTCAGTCACCATCAAGGTCTATTTACTCTGATCGATTTATACCAAGTAGATCCGGATCCAATTTCGCGCTCTTCGATCTCGCTCCTTCGCCGAGCAAATACGGGAAAGATGATGGTGCTGGCTCTTACGCTACTCTCTTACGCGCGGCGATGTTCGGACCCGAGACGCCGGAGAAAAGGGATATTACTGGGTTCTCTTCATCGAGAAATATTTTCAGGTTTAAGACGGAGACGACGAATCGTTCATCATTTTCTCCTTTTGTGACTGATGAAGCTCCTGGTGTTAGCCATACTCCCATCAAGTCTCTGAGGAAGGTGTCGCGATCACCGTATAAGGTGGGGTTTTGCTTTCTATCTCCAATTCTGCGGATCGTGCATTGCTAATTCTGGTTTTTGATTCAATACAGATTGTTGAAATTTGTAACAATGGATCTCCATCATATCTTGCATTGTGCGGAATTGATTGTTTCTTCGATGGATTTTTGTTTCATGATGATAGATTTGTGTATGGAGGCTTTGGATTCTCGATCTCGTTGACTTTTTTTTTCCTTGGATTACATTGATGCGTGAAACATTCTGATGATCTTGATGATCTGTTGTTCTGTGATGGTCTTAGAATTGGATCTGTTAATCTTTGATGATCAGTTGTTTGTGGGCAATGTTGCTACAGATGATAACAGAGGCTTTGTTTTTGTGTTGTTTAGGTACTGGATGCACCGGCTTTGCAAGACGATTTCTATTTGAATCTCGTGGATTGGTCTGCGCAAAATGTTCTTGCGGTGGGACTAGGGAACTGCGTGTATTTGTGGAATGCCTGTAGCAGCAAGGTGAGTTTCTAATAGATCTCTTTCTAATATAAGTGTGTGGTTACAGCAGTTTTGAATTTTGTTCATATTGATTTCTAACTTGAATATTTAACAGGTAACTAAGTTGTGTGATCTCGGGGCTGATGATAGTGTTTGCTCAGTCGGTTGGGCGTTTGGTGGAACTCATCTGGCTGTTGGAACTAGTACCGGGAAAGTACAGGTAGTATCTCATTTACTTTTTTTTTTATATATCTCCATTGTTCTACATTCTTAGGACTAAATTTCACATAAGAATTTAGGTTACTTTTCAACTTTCTAAATTTGGAAGGAATATTGTGAAGTAACTCTTTACAGGACATCATGATTTGACCTTATCACATGGACTGTAGGGTTCATGCCATATCTTTTAATGGGATCACGACCATTAGTGGTTGATATCATGGCATTATTACAAAATATCTTTCTTGTTCGAGAAGATATGCTTGAATAAAGAGTTATCAAGAGTTTGAAGTTAAATCCTTTGTGATTAAGACGGGAAGTATCTGATTGTAGAGAAAACGTTAGTGGATAGGATTTTATTTTGCTGTTTTTTTCTTAGGATTTGAGGAATTTATTATGTTAATTGTGTTTTGGCAGATATGGGATGCGTCTCGCTGCAAGAGAACGAGAACAATGGAAGGTCATCGTCTAAGAGTTGGAGCCTTGGCATGGAGCTCGTCGGTTCTGTCATCTGGTAGCAGAGACAGGAGTATCCTTCAGAGAGACATAAGGTGTCAAGAAGATCAGGTCAGTAAATTGACAGGGCACAAATCCGAAGTATGCGGGCTCAAGTGGTCTCATGACAACAGAGAGTTAGCATCTGGTGGAAACGACAATCGAGTATTTACCATTATTTTCTTCATTTGCTTTTACATTAGTCTTTGTTTTTTCCACCCAACATGGCTAAAATGGTTATAAACTTTTGCAGCTTTTTATATGGAACCAACATTCAACACAACCGGTTTTAAAATATAGTGAACACACTGCAGCTGTTAAAGCCATTGCTTGGTCTCCTCATGTTCATGGACTTCTTGCTTCTGGTGGTGGTACTGCTGATAGATGCATACGTTTTTGGAATACAACGACAAACACTCATTTAAGTTCCGTTGATACTTCCAGTCAGGTAAAATTTCTTCTCAACTTGACATTACTTCACAAAACATAGCCAACATTTCGCGGTTAGTAACCATCTTCGTTGATGCGTAATACAGGTATGCAATCTGGCTTGGTCTAAAAATGTAAATGAACTGGTTAGCACACACGGATACTCCCAAAACCAAATCATTGTCTGGAAATACCCGACCATGTCCAAAGTATGAAAATTATCTCTCAACTTTTTTCTCACGGATAGTCTCTGTTTATAAATTTATGATTTTAACCATCTCTTTGTTATTTTTTTCAGGTTGCAACTCTAACCGGGCACACGTTCCGTGTTCTGTACCTTGCGGTCTCACCTGATGGACAGACGATTGTAACCGGTGCAGGAGATGAAACCTTAAGGTTCTGGAACGTCTTCCCTTCCCCGAAATCTCAGGTAAAATCTACAACATTCTGTACATTAAAAATGCTATTTCAGAGGAAATCATTTTGATTTCTTTTCCAATCTCCACACAGAACACGGATAGTGAAATGGGATCGTCTTTCTTTGGTAGAACAACAATTCGTTGAAAAAACTTTTCACAACACAGACACACAAGTTTCTTTACATTGCTTCAACAAAAGCATGAGTTTTGGTCTTCTCAACCAACAACAACCTCTCACACTTCACACGGATGCAAAAAAAGATCTAACCCTTTGATATTGATACTATCCTGGGTAAGGTTCATCCAAAATTTTCAACTGTATATTCAAATTTTCCATTATATAGTTTTTTTTGTCCTTGTAATTTTCTCACGAACACACACCATTTATAGAATTGAGTCACAATAAAGTGCAATAATTCGTTGCCCATTCTTCTATATTACTTCTTCTTCTCTTTCCGTGGACAAATGGGGTCAAGAGTTTTAGAAGTCTTGTTTATTTGGTTTAACAATTGAGAAGATTGTGAAGAAAGATACCAAATAAATCCAAAATATGATTTGGAATCATTAGAAGCAAAGGAGTGGCCACTACGCTTCGTAAACAAGACAAGTCTTTTGCCGTCAGCCTCACGTTTCTCCTTAAGTTTTGCATTCTATTACTTCGATTTGAGCCTCTGGCGATTGTTCTCATGTATAGTAGACCAAACATATGCATGGGTGAGAACACATCAATATAATAATAAAATAATATTATTTTTAATGTGTAAATTTTTATTTATTTTTTAAATGCATTAGTGAGAGAAAAAATTCATTAAATATTTTTATCAATATAATATTATTATTGTTGGTATGATTTAATTTTTATTTTATTATAAATGATTAAAAATAACAAAATATTTTTTTTTTAAAGTTTAGATTCTTTTTCCAGTTTTTTTATATTAATTTAATATTATTGTAATTTTAACTAATAATAATAAACATAATTTGAATATATAATTTAAAATAATATATAATGGAACTTGCTAGATAAATTTTTTTTTATGATTTATAAAAAAGTAAAAAATAATAACATATAAACTATTTAACTACTTTTCAAACTATGTGAATTTGATTTAACAGAAAAAAATTTAAACCACTAATAAAAAGACATGTATTTGTATCATGTGCAAGTGTTCTAAAACAAAAACATGTTTTAAATTTTTTTTAACAAAATATTTTTATTTTATTAGTTTATTATTATTTTAATTGAGAGAACATATTTTAATGATTAATTTACAGAAATACACTTAAAAAGAAAAGAAATTTTACATTTACACCTGTTTTTTAATGGTTCTCAAATATACACCTCCTATTTGCACAAAAGTCGAAAATGTCCTTTTTATCTTTTAAGAAATAAACCCTAATAGAGTTTAAGGTTTAGAGATTATGGTTTAGGGTTTAGGATTTAACTTGTAGGGTTTAAGGTTTAAGGCTTAGGGTTTAAGGCTTAGGGTTTATGGTTTAATTATTAGCGTTTAGGGTTTAGGGTTTAAGGTTTAGTGATTAGGGTTTAGGTATTGGAGTTTAAATTTTAGGAATTATGGTTTAGGGTTTCTTTTAGTGTAAGGGTATAATGATCTTTTTCATTAAAAAGGAAGGTGTAAAAATAAAATTTTTTCAAACAGAGATACTTTTGAAAAACAGATAATACAAAAATATATTTTGTAAGTCTCTCTATTTTAATTGATAGATACTCTTACGTTTTCATTAATTCATATATTAAAAAAGATTCTGCTACGAATTATTAAATCCTAATTTTCTGAAAATAAATGCGTTAACAATATAACGAAAAGCTAAAAAGACAAACAGAAACTTTCATATCAATTAATGATAGCTAACTTTTAGCATTTCTTGTTAATTGAACAACATTATTAAACCTACAAATTAATCATTACTATACCAACTTAAGTACACCAAACCAAACCAAACCAATATTTAGATCCACCAAAAAGGAAAGATCTTCCATTTTCCCTTTTCCACTTTACAAACCACCGAAACAAAAGCAATGCTAAAGAAAACCAAAAGAAAAGAGAGATTAAATTACTACAGTTTCTCCGGATTAGGCGTAGACATTCCTTCCAAACCAGTAACACCTTCGTTACTAAGACTATGAGACCATGGAATCGAGCTAACAGGTGGGAAACAACAACTGCACTCATCTGGGCACGGTATCTCTGGAAGAGTTTGAGTCCTGTGACCATCAGGTGAAGTAGCTTCCCAAAGCGGTCCCCAACACTCGACTCTGTTGAACTCATCCACATTCGAATGGAAGTAAACCCAAACAAGAGCTTCTTGTAACTCGGGATAATTGTTCAACAAATTCCCATCTCCATGTACAATAGCCTTCAACACCTATAAAGTAATATCAAAAACAAATCACAGTTACCAACATTTGTCTACACTGAAAACAATTAAAAGAACCTTTCTTTCCTTTGGAAAACTAACCACTGGCAGCTCTTTGCAAAAGATATAATATCGAAATTTCGCAAAGAGATCTAAAAGGAAATGGCCACCGCTTATGTGACAGTGAACGTGAAGTGACATTTTCCCCTTCACTTTCTTCCATTCTGCTACCACTTCATCTCGGTATAGCCTATTTGCCCATCCTTGTAACTATATAGAACATCGTTATACATCAGCCTCTAAATGCTAAAACAACTAAACCCTGTTAATGTTCTAGTGAATATAGACGCATCACAGAGATTTTACAGATATGCAGATACATAAACAGGCTAAAACCATAGAGCCTAATTGGATATATTAGGCCTCTACTATGTGTGTAGAAATACTAGGAAGAAGAGAGAGAGAGACATATATATTAACCTGAGAATTGTTTATGGAGTGAGAAATAGCTAAAGTTAATTTAGCTGTAATGTCACTGTGAGTGAGAGTGTAGGTTCTTGGAAGAGTTGATGGATGCTTCTTCTCATCAACCCCTAAAAACAATACTTTCAATTTGGATGATTCGAAAATCGCCGGTCCAAACAACCTTGCCATCTGCACCAAATCCAGAAACCCCTTTTAAACAATTGAATTGACCTCTTACTTAAATTTAGGAACTTTTGTAGGTACCCATATTCTCTGAATCCAGATAAAGATAAGCAAGAATCTTAATGTCTCTTAGTACACAGACAAGACGCATAGATATATGCAAAACAGAGCACAATTGAAACTTGAATATTGCTTTATGGGATTATCCAGAAACAGGAAACAGATGTTCATACTCAACAAGAATCGTAATCCTCAGGAATTTTCTATAAAGGGAAAAGCCGTGAAGAATTGAAACTATAATTGTAAGGACTATGAATCATCAGCTAAATCACACTGAAATTTTCAAAGGAAAAACATCAGATAAAAAGAGAATCTTTACGGGAACAATGGAATGGTTCTTCCTCTTGTTGGATCTTCTATTGCCGACAAAGAGTGAGGAGCTGCAACTGTTATTACTCCGTTTGTCTGAATAAGCTGGTTTCAGCTTTGTCGGTAACAATAGATTCGCCGACAAACTACACATCGCTGCTTCTGTCTTCAACCAAATCAAAGCTTTTCTTCAGAATTTGGAACAGAATCAAATAGATAGCCCTAAATACAGAGAGACCCTTTTTGCAAGAAGACACGCGATTTTCTTGCGTGTTCGAAACCACAAATTTTCGGAAGCTTGTAACTTTAACAAAACCCAAAACGAGCTTTACGTTGCTTGAAGCTTTTAGCTTAAAGTGGGATCTTCCTATGGAAATTTAGGGTTCTTCTTGATGCGTATTGGGTTGGTTCTTGTTGTGTGTTGTGTTTTAAAAGAGTGTTTGCTTCTCGTTTCACACTTCCGTTCCAAAATCTGGAAACTCACTCTTCGGAAATTTTCTGAGCACGAGAGAGTGCCACGTGTCCCATGTGTCTACATGGTGGGGCTAACAAGTGGCTTTAGCTGTCTTTTGGATAACTTAGCCATCTCGTTGCGACCAAGAGACACAGATTCGGCTCTAACCGAACACTTACTCATGTATTTGTCGAGCCCGAACCCAATCTATCCGGTTTACTTCCGGTTCAATCTAATTGAATTGTCGAACCAAAAAAGTTAATTTATAATTTTGGTATAAGTTTTTTTTTCCCTTTTCATGTGTATTGTAGGATTTTTGTCGCCGGCGTTTTTTTATTTCCGGTCTCCACCGTTTTCTGTCACCGTCATCTTCTCCATCACGGCGTCTTGTCCGTCACTATTTATTAATTTCAAAGTGTTTCTCTAATCGGTAACTTCTGGTTTGCCAAAAAAGTGGTTTTAATATAATTGATAAAAAAAGGCTTACTATATTCTGCAGATCAAATGTTCGACTAAATGTCTAAACGAAATTTTGAAATGCAGTTGTGTTTACAGTCAAGAATTGAAGAGTTAAGTTTTACAATATTTATTGAAACTCTAACAAGACGTTTTGTGCTCTAATTTCTTTCTTCAACTCCAACAAATATCAATGAGCTTAGAAGAAGTCTTTGTTGAATAGAGCTTCTATGTTTCGTTTCTGTCTTCTTATGTAATGGCAAGACGGATCGAAATCGTTCTTGATATTATGAGATCAATGTGAATTCTTATGAAGATTCACTTGTTGAATGTCTTATTTTGTTGCCCTTTTGAATGTCTTATTTTGTTGCCCTTTTGAACAGGTGAATCGTGCAAAGTCTTGTGATGATAAAGACTTTGGTTTCTCCTTGTAGTGTATGTACTCACTGTGTCTCTCCCATTTTTGATTCTTGTTTTGTTACCCTAAATTATTCAGTCCATGTGAATATTTATCTAATCCAGGAGCATGTTGTTGTCCATATGCGTCTGTAAGTCTTTTTTTAATGATAACATAGCATTAATTCCTTTTTATTTAGGGATTTGGATCTCAGAAACTGAAGTTTGAGAGATCTTGTAAGAAAGTGAAGCAGAGAGCAGTAAGAATGGAACTGACAATCACTCAACCTGATGATTGGCATCTTCATCTCCGTGATGGCGATCTTCTTCAGGCTGTTGTTCCCCACAGGTCATCTAACTTCCTTCAAAATAAAAATATCTTTGTTTTCGCTGAAGTGAGTTTTTTTTAATGGAGTTTGATTGTGGGTTGTGCATCTTTTTACATCACTGCTTTGATGGTTATGGTTTTCGTATGGAACCATTTTGGTTTGTTCTGTATGAGTTCTTTAATCACAATTTTTTACTTTTGATGCTTGTGTTGTGTCTAATGGAAAATGGGTTGTGGAAATATTGTAGTGCGAGTCATTTTAGGAGAGCGATTGTGATGCCGAATCTGAAGCCACCTGTTACAACCACTTCAGACGCCATTACTTACCGGGAATCTATCCTGAAAGCTTTGCCATATGGGAGCAGCTTTGATCCACTTATGACACTTTATTTGACAGACAAAACCCATCCTGACGAGATCAAGCTTGCCAGTAAGTACCACTACCATCGTTTCTCCACCATGTTGCAAGTAGTCAGATACATTTTCATCTTTCAGATTGAGATTCTACTTGCGATTGCTCAGTTTATGCATATATAATCTCACTTTAGGAGAAAGTGGTGTGGTTTATGCGGTGAAGCTGTACCCTGCCGGAGCAACAACCAACTCTCAAGATGGTGTTACTGACCTCTTTGGAAAATGCTTACCAGTTCTGGAAGAGATGGTCAAACAAAACATGCCTTTGCTGGTAAATAAACTATAAAGCACAGTAGACTCGTTTTTAAGACGTTCATTTCTAATGAATGTTTTGGTTAGGTTCATGGTGAGGTCACCGATCCTAGTATTGATGTATTTGACCGCGAGAAAATATTCATAGAGACAGTTCTGCAGCCTCTTATCCAACGCCTTCCACAGCTGAAAGTAGTGATGGAACACATCACTACCATGGATGCTGTGAAGTTTGTTGAATCTTGCAAAGAAGGTTTTTGTAACTATCTTTGCTTTTATTAATTGTCTTTTGGTTTTTGCGAATCTGGCTGGCTCATTATACCTTGTGTTGGTTCTAGGGTTTGTGGGTGCAACAGTCACACCACAACATCTCCTTCTCAACAGGAATGCTCTTTTCCAAGGTGGATTACAACCACACAACTACTGCCTTCCGGTTCTCAAAAGAGAGATACATCGTATGTTCTTCCACTTTCCTCTGGAACATTAAGATTTCATTTCTTACATCTGCTTTCTAAATATCATTGCTTTTTACTTCATTGTACAGGACAAGCTATTGTTAAAGCTGTAACTAGTGGCAGCAAGCAATTCTTCCTAGGCACAGATAGTGCTCCACATGAACGGAGAAGAAAAGAATCATCCTGTGGATGTGCTGGTATTTACAGTGCTCCCGTTGCCTTGTCCCTATACGCCAAGGTTTTTGATGAGGTAAAATTTGTAACTTGAAACGGTGTACTTTGCTGGCTTCTAAAGTGTTCATATGTTATACCACTTGAACATCTTCTGCCTCTTTAACATTCAGGCGGGTGCGCTTGACAAATTGGAAGCATTCACAAGCTTCAATGGACCTGATTTCTACGGACTCCCGAGAAACTCATCAAAGATCACACTGAAGAAAGCTCCGTGGAAGGTTCCAGAGGTTTTGTCTTTCTCCTTTGGGGAGATCATTCCTATGTTTGCTGGAGAAACCCTTCAATGGGAACCGTTCATAAAATAATGTGGTGATTTTAGAATTGTCAAATAATTTTCCCAGATCACAGCACCTGTTGTATCTTTTGGATTGGATTTTCGTACTGCTTGTTATGCTCTGCATTTTATGAGAAATAAAAACAAGATACTGTATAAGATTTGTTTATTTTGTGTTGGAGTCTGTTGTTTTTCTTTTTGCTCTCCATTAAATATAATTGACAATACAATCTCAATCAACGCTGGGCAGAGTTGCTGTTGGGTTAACACTAGATGGACTCATTGGCCGCCGAGGTATGTGTTCCTCCTTATTCATCAGTCCACCTGGGTTCTGCTCTTCTCTAGATTTGTATGTGTAAGAGATTTTCGCTCCAGTTTCATCCTCTGTTATCATTTTTCTTAGGTGTTTGCATTTCTCTAGCTGAATGATCCCGTATAGTGGAAGTCTCTTCTTCCTTATAAGACTTTTTATATGAATGCAAGACCTAGTAATGAAGAGAGTCCAAAAAGAAGATATATAACAGTACTCCTAGGTTCTGAGAATTTGACACAGTAATGAAGAGAGTCCCAAGAGGTCATGTTCCATGTAGGCATGATCTCTCTAGCTAGACACTTGATGTTTTCCGAGTCGCTGAGATTAAATCGGATCCTCTTCAAAGCTATGGTCTTGTTATGTCTTCCTGAATGTTCCTCCTCCAATCTATTTCAGATACAAAGAAGTATAATCTGAAATAGAGCTCCTTTGGACCTAATTTATCATCACCATCATTAATGGATCCTGAAATCTAAGTCAAAATATAGAGTTTGGGTTTTCAATGGATTATATTGCAAGTAAGGCCGAGAAGGTGTTTTTATTGATCTTTTCAAAGAGTACAATGTATATCAACGTAATGTTTCTCTTGTGGAATCAAAAAGTACCGGTCCATCTCTCCTTCCTCTTCCCCTTTTTATAACCTTCTTCTTCCGTATCGTGACAGTGGCACGAACTCCTCCGGCGAATCTCCTTGCCATTCAATGCTTGTTGACCGTGCATTTACTCTCATTTTTTCTTTGGCTCAGCTTAGAATGGGCCTCTCTCCTTGGCGCGTCTTGACAGGCTTTAATTGGGTTCGGTTCTTTTTTTTCTCCCTTCTTTGATGAGTTGGGCCTTTGAGGCTCAACCTGCTTATTCTGGTTTGCTTTCTGGTTCAAGTTTGAACCAGGTTTAGGTGGGGGTGGAAACCACCTCCAACAGGAGCCCCCCTTTCAAGCTCGTCATCTTGAATCAAGGATGGGATATGATTTGAAGATTGGGTTTCCTAATTGATTCTTTTGCCGAAATTCCTTTTGTGGTACCTAAATCCGGTTCAAATTTCCGTTTTCCTTAATTTGCCTGCTCTGCCTCTGATTTGATTGGTAAAAGATTTTATTTGATTCTCGTGGGTCTACCATTGCTGCCATCTTCCACGTCCCCTTTGAGAACCACGCCCTCGAAGCTTTGATCAAGTGCCCTTAAAACCTCTCTCACTATTCTAACTTCGTAACACTTAGGCCTTGAGTTAGTTACAACTATTAGGACTCATGATCCTAGCAATCTCTCCTACACGAGTGGAAATGTTCTATCATTATGCTTGATGTTCTTCATCCTCCCAAAATCGCATAAAAGAGACTTTAAGGTAACATGAAATCCTTCTCAAAATTGTTTTTCACCACTCTGGTTTTGCAATAGGGTTCTCTCTGGATTATGATTCGAAGGGAGAAGAGGGGTTTTATGTGGATTATGATGCGAAGGGAGAAGAGGGATCGTCGCCATTTCACTCTTTGGCTGCTTTGCTAGCCGGATTAGGATCAAGTTCGAGTTGACGACCTTGATTCCAATATTCAGTATTCGCAACCTTTTGTAAAGGTAGTCAAATACAAGCGCGGAAAGTGATTCCGACTTTACCCTATGATAAACGAGGCTTTTGGGTGCGAGCTGAGTCGGCTTACCCCGTGCCGCACTTGAGGATTTCAAGAGTTTTGCGAACATGACCCGATTTTCTTTTTAAGGCGTGCTTAAACTCACGTGGGATTGTAAGGAAACTATCTCGAGTTGTCCTTCAACAATCAGGTGTCGTTTCACCAAGACGCTTATGAGAAGCGCGCAATCAGGTCGGGCAGTCTGGCCAGGACGCCGAAGTGTGAGCTCGGAAAAGAACTCATGGGATGTTATACTCCTTTACTGATAACAATACATATTTTGTTATACAACAGTTGCACCCATGACAGACTGCCTACGTACCCCAGAGGGATCAAACCATGTCGTAGCTCGGTTACATCAAAGAATTTGAAGGTTCAAGGAACCGCGTTCTTTTTTTTGAAACACCTAGTAATAATACTTCTTGAGATTGATGGAATTCCAAGGATGTGTTTCACGCTTCTCATCCATGCCAACGAGCTTGACGATTCGTGCAACGCTGTAAGGGCCCTCCCAGCTAGCGCCGAGCTTCCCGTCTTGGTATTGAGACGTATTTTTCATGACTCTACGCAACACGAGATCGCCTTCTTGAAATACGCGTGGGTTGACATTCTTGTTTTTATATCTGTATACTTAGTTGTGATAAGCTTGGAGGTGCACAAAAGCCAAATTCTAATATTCCTCTAACGCATCGAGATTCTCCTGTAACATCTCTTTATTCAGCAGTTTGTCCGTCGAGAGGACTTGGCGTCGTAGCGTTGGAACGGGCACTTCAGGAGGTTTCATGGCTTCAACGCCATACACAAAGGAGTATGGGGATTGATGGGTGCCACGCCGTGGAGTGGTGCGATGCGACCAAAGTACGCTATCGAGCTCGAAAGCCCAGCTCCCCTTTTTGGAGGTCAACCGCTTTTTGAGACCCTCGATGATGCGTCTGTTCATTGCTTCTGCATGACCATTCCCCTGTGGATTCCACGGTGTTGAGTATTGGATCATAATCTTGTAAGTAGACCAGAAATTCTCGGAATCTTCCGAAGTGAATTGCGTCTCGTTGTTAGTGATGATGGCGTACCGTATGCCATGTCGGTAAAGGATGTTTTCCAAAGGAAATTGGTGACGCCGTTGTCCTTGATCTTGGCGTAGGCCTCAGCTTTGACCCACTTTGTGAAGTAATCTGTTAGAACTAATACATACCTTTTCTTGTTGGAAATGTGCAAAGGGCCAATGATATCCATTGCCCAACGCATGAATGGGTATGGTGTTATCACCGACTTCATTAGCTCGTTGGCTGATAGATCATGGGGGCGTATCTTTGACATTGCTTACATTTCTGGGCATAAGTGATGCAATCTTTGTCCATGACTGGCCAATAATACCCTTGTTTGTGAATCTTTTGGGCCAGGGACCATCCTCCCGCGTGGTTGCCGTTGACTCTAGAATGGACTTCCTTTAAGACCTGTCGAGGCTCATCGCCATGGACACAATACAGGAGGACCCTTGTTTCGCTCCGCCGAGACAATTTATCTTCGAATAATGTGTAGCGAGCGCTTCATTGCTTGAGCTTACGGACCTGCCACCTTTTCTTGGTTATTATGCCATCTGATATGTAGAACTTGATCTCCGACCTCCAATCGTTTCCCCCTCCAAGTTCTTCCAACGTGTGGGCCCCTGGATCCTCACCTAAGTCGTTTTCATTAAGAATCAAGGTCAGTTCGAGCTCTGCTTCGACGATGCTTTTGTCGTCAAGGGCGTCTGCAATGTTGGGCTTAATGATGGTTTCAACGGGAATCACCTGGTGAAGACTCTCATCCGAGGTGGAGGGTAGAATATTGAGTGCATCGGCGGCGATATTCTCTTTCTGTGGTACCTTAGTTAACGTGAACCCTTCAAATGCCGACGCCGCAGCTTGGACGAGATTTAGATACGCAGTCATCCTATCATTCCGATCTTTGTATTCTCCACTATACTGACTGGCGATGAGCTTAGAATCGCAGTATGCTTCCAAACTTTTTGCCTTGACCGTCTTGGCCAAGTAGAGTCCAACAAGCAACGCTTCATACTCAACCTCGTTATTGGACGTCGAAAATGTCAGTTGAAATGACTGCTCCAGGATTTCTCCCGTTGGGGACACGAGTTGAACCCCCATGCTGGAGCCTTTCCGTTAAGAGGAACTATCGACATGCAACTTCCACGTGGCGCCAGCCTCGGCTCCCGAGCTGTCGTCCAGGGGGTCTTCACTGATGAAATCAGCTAGTACTTGCGAATTCAACGTTGTTCGTGGCTTATACTCGATGTCGTATTTGCTGAGCTCGATTTCTCACTTTGCGAGTGATGTATTCATATTTTATCGGTTTTTACTACGATTTTCATATGAGAATTA
>OVAN01010905.1:0-15225 GCA_900406275.1 Anastatica hierochuntica
GACCGTTGGATTTCCTTCAAACCACCTCCAAATTAAAGCTAACTCAAGTGGATATATTGTGTCAAAATTTCAGCTCGATCCAACGGTGTAAAGTCAGTCAAATAGGGCCAAACTTCTGATGCTTCAGCAGGATTCTGCATTCCAAATATCTGTTTTTGGCATAATTTGTTATGTTTCTCTCCAATGCAACCTAAAACCTGTAAAAGCACTAAAGAACACAAAAGACTCCAAAAAGAACCAAATACATATTAAAACATCATTTTCCTCGAATAAAACAATAGTAAAAATCTATAAAATACGAATACATCATGTCTCTCAGCATTGACATGAGGATTTGCAGGCAGCAAAAAACGCTTCTCCTTATGTCCTAGATTTCCACATCTAGTACAACATAGATGGAATCCATGTATACTCGATCTCTACCAAGAAAATGTTGCCTTGTTTATCATCTAATGCAATCAACTTAGGAAAAGACTTATCCAATTCAACCTCAACCAAGATTTTAGCCTCTCCCATACTGGTTGGATCCAAGCGAGGCTTATGAGTTAACATCGGTTCTCCTAAACCAGATGCGATATGGCTTATTCCTAAACGTGAGTAACAACTATCAGGAATGTTTTTTAGAGTAACCTAGACTGGAAGAGTTGAGATTTCAGGTACTTTTAGCGACCCCCCTGTATTCCAAGGAGCCACAGAAAGCAAAAAATCTTCCACATGCCAAACCCCCTCTTTGAATAACCCACTGCCTTGTGGATTCATGTGGTATATGCAACATGAAGGTAGATTCCCCCACTTTCTTGCTACCTATTCTACAGCTTCTTCCCCATAATTTGTTTACCATTGCATGAACCAAACCCCCAGATGGAGGAGAGCATCTATGGAACTGACCTATTACATATTCATTCCTGTTCTCCGGGCCTAGAAGAATGACTTTAGAGGGAATTAGTACCTCTGGTGTTCCGTCAAAGCGGTAAGTCGGGGTTGTTGCACGGTAGAGGTTCCTTGACTCAAGATTCATCCGCGCCGCCCAAGGAAACCTCAAAGTCCCATCCTGTTTCAGCTCTGGAGGTGGGAGTTTACTAATTGGTAAGTTTGACATATGTTTTTGTTGTGGTTTTTGACTCCCTAGCTGTTGCTTTTTCCTCTGTGGAACACGGTTCCCGTCGGTTAATGACGGCCAGAAAGAAGCAAGTTGCTGGTCAAGATATTGTTGATAAAAATCTATCGGAGTTCCTCGTTCCGGATGGGTTGGTGGTGGGTCAAAGTGAAGGGATTTTGCCCATGCTCCCATTGTGCGCACGAACGGTAGAGTGGTACCTGTTGGTGTCTCTCTTGTATGAGACGGTGATGAGACGGGTCCAGTGGCATCTCCTTCATGTCCTGCACAAACAGCAGCCGCCTGAGAAGGAGAAAAGGGAGCTGATTTCGTTGCCGAATCATTTGCTAAAGCACCTTTCTCAGTTTCACCCAAATCATCTTTGTTGTACGAGTGGAGGAGTTGCGATTCCGGTGGAGTATAAGTCAGATCTGTAGGTTTGAGCGCAGGGAGTGGAGAAGCAGGGTCTCCTGACGCTGTTGATGGCGACGGCGTCGTCATATGCGATGGTCTTGGCCGCCGATTTGAGGTGAAGGTGAGTTAGGTTTTGCTGTTGTTCTTCGCTTTCTGAATCGCCTCTTTTTTTTTGAGAGAGAACTTTTAATTCCAACGTGTATTTTAGATAATTATATGACATCATTGTTCTTTCTCTTCACTTTTATGACTTTCTTCAATTCTTCGCATATATTATTTCTCAAGTTTGAATCAAATTAGTTGTTGATATTTTTCTTTGGTCATCATTCGTTTATACTCTACTCTATGCGATTATGTTGTAGTCTTCTAAACTCATATTTTCAACCCTTGAAGAGTTTTATTTGATTCCAAAGTAAGCAATTCTAACAAATTTTTTATCAACAATGAATCATTATTGTGAATTTATCTTCACACGCTATATAAATATCCATCATGATATATGAAATATAATTTTCATTAGTATGATACCTATTTACAAATGACCTAACCGAAGAGGGCATATTCAATATTAGGTAATTCAAATATGTCCTTTAGATTAGGTAATTCATGCTGCATATGCTAAATTAGGTAATGTAAAGTGTTATTCTACATTAGATAAGCTACACAGTATTCTAGATTACGTATAATTGTTATTCTAAATTAGATAATACAAAATGGTTCTAGATTACGTAAAATTTGTCTTTCACAGAAAATTACCAAATTTGTAAGGATTCGAAAATCTCTAAATTTATGTGTTAGTAAAAGAAAAAACGTTGATATTTTAGTATTTAGTTATATAGAAGAACACGTCTAATTTATGATAGTGATCGAGTTTAGAAAATATCGCAAAGTCTTAAATTATCTCAATTTTGTTAAGAATAACAAAAGTAAAAGAAGAGAGAGGAGAACATGAAAATGGATGAAGAGAGATTAGCGAGCAAAAAAAGTGAATGTGGAAAAGGGGATTAGATTATTTGGGATCATGTCTCCTCTAAAGGATTACAAAACGTTGAAGATATATACATATATATAAAATAGTATTTGTTAAATATCTTTAAAAATATAAATAAGGTTAACATAGTAATTTACATAGTTTAACTTACAAAAAGTTTTAGATTCACAAAAATAAGATTAATAAAATTTTTCTAGCTAAATTTTCCAATTTTAAATAATGATATATTAGAATTTTTATATCTCTAGACTTATGAAAATTCTTTTCTAATACATTTTTGTCATGAGTGTCAAAATATGTAATCAGACTGATCCGATCCAAATCATGTGAGTTCTAAATTTTAATAAATAGATTGAACTTATCCATTTATTTAATGGACAAAATTTTATATATCCAAATTCATTTATGTTAAATCCATATATTTAAAGGGTAATATAAGTTATTCATAAATAATTTGAAAATATAATAAAAATGTAAAACATGCTATGTAATTAAAAATCCGAGCAAGAGTTTGCAAAAAACAAATTTGGATGAAATGTATAGGTCTTAAAATAAAACAAAACTACTAAAAATTATAAATTTATAGATTAATCTAATTAAAGTTGGATGGGGAAACACTCAAGTTAGAGACAAAGGTGAGACACAATCCAAATCATAATTCAAAATAAGTTATGAGTTCACATAAATAAAATAATGGCTACAACTCTTATTTGTATAAGCACACATAGAAAAAAAAGTTAAACATTGTGCATATTTATTGTTATATTGTAACTTATTTATTTTATGGTTTATGGCATAATTCGCTAGGAATTTGCGAGGCTTCCTCGCAAATTTGCTAAGAATTTGCAAGGAATTCTCGCAAATTCCTAGCAAAATTTTTAATTAATAAAAAAAGTTCAAATGCTTAGCGTTTAGGGCATAATTTGCTAGGAATTTGCCTTCTTCGCAAATTCCTAGCAAATTTTTTAATTAATAAAAAGTTCAAATGTTTAGAGTTTAGAGACATCATTAATTGATATAAAAATATGTTAACTATATTCAAATTAATCATGTTCATATCATAAAGCGATAAAATTATTAACTGCTTATAATTCATATACCGTTGTACGAAAAAGTGTTCGTATATATAAGTCGTTATTAATTTTATTTTTTTTACGATATATACACATAAAAATTATTTTTTTGATCACAGTTTTCTCGCAAATTTAAGAGAAAATTGCAAGGATTTCATGTTCTCTCACTCTTTCCATGTAGATTTCATGCAAATTTGCGAGAGAATATTTTTAGTCGTAAATTCCTTGCAAATTTGCGAGGAATTTGCGACCAGTGTTTTCCCAAGCAAATTTGCGAGAAATTTGCGACAGAAAAAATGGTTGATGTCTCCTCGCAAATTCATCGCAAATTTGCGAGGAAAAATATTTCCTCCCAAATTTTCCTTGCAAATCGTCTATTTTTTTTGTAGTGACTTCACTTTCTCACAAATCAGAGTTGTTAATATCTTCAGAGCTAAGAAAAGTCGGTAGAGAAACCCCATGCAGAACAAATCACAAAGGATTAAAATTACCGGTAGTTGCCAAGCTGGTACTCATAATCTTTAATAATTAAGTTAAGTTTTGTTTGCCTAGACAAATTGTAACCCCGATTCTCTGCTCCAATTCCTCACCATACTAAAATTAAGCTTCCGCAGAGGAAATCGATGGATCATCAACGCTATCCATATAACAATTCCTTCTAAAGACGTCCAATCCTTAAATCCAAGTGTCATGATGTCAAGTGGATCAAAGAATGGTAAATTCGAGATCTATTCATTCTTCTGCTTAGAATAAATTGCTAGATTATTGATGTTCACTGTTTATACATATCCCCTTACTATTATTTGAGAAGTCACTTTAATAAAAAAGAGCTGAATTGGCAAAAAAAATGATGACATGTCTATGTTAAAAGATGACATGTGTGTCCTTCAAATAAAAAAAATCAATTGAGTTATCCATCGATTCTTCCTTCCTTCCGTAACCCCGAAGGTCGAGCCATGGCCGTTGTTCTTCTCCGGAAGTTGCTTACTCGCGATGACACTTATCTATGGCTGTGTCTCTCTTTATCTAATTGCTTCAAATAGTGCTTCAAAGGAGAAGACTCATGTAAGTTTCATCATTTTTTGATTCAATTTCACAGCTCAATCTTATGTGAAGTTTACCGATTTTTTCAATAAATCTGTGGTTCTACTCTTAAGGGTCGGGCTTCGCTCGATGTCAGGTTCCGGGTTGTGAAGTGGATATAAGCGAGCTCAAAGGGTACCATAAGAGACATAGAGTTTGTCTTCATTGTGCTTGACAGGGAGAGTAAGAGATATTGTCAACAGTGTGGAAAGTATGTTCCTTTTAGAACTTTGATTTTGATTTTTTTGTTGTCTCTCTGATTAGAAGCTATTGAATCTATATAACTTGGAGAGAGACCTGTTTGATCAGCTTTGAAATGTTGCTTGCACGTAAGTCACTAACCAAGTCTCTCTTTGTGTAGCATAAGCTTAGTCACTATTGTTGTTTTATGTATCTTATCGATGTTGTTACTGTCTTTACAGTGAGTAAAGGTATCTGTTACTGACAGGTCACATGCTCTAGAACTTTGATGAGGGAAAACGCTGTTACCGGAGAAAGCTAGAGCGATACAACAACAGGCGGAAAAGGAAACCTGTAGATAAAGAAGGTGTTGCTGCAAAAAAACAGCAAGTGTTATCATATAATGATAACATTGTAATTGATGTTGATGATGGAAAAGGTATAATTGAACAATGCCCAATTCATATCACAAAAAGTTAGTTAACGGTGTCATTGATGTGGTTTCTACTCTTAAGGGTCACATACGAGAGCTTGAAGAAGAAGTACGCATCCAAACATGTTTGAAACCAGAAGACGAGCTTGATCCTAACCGAGTTAAATGTGTAGTGGACAATCGTGGCTATGCGCTATTTATTTTTGAAGGGGTTTGATTCCTTATAACAAGTAAGTAATTTGTTCTTTTCTTCTTCTTGTGTCTACTATACTTCCCTCTATGATCAAATTGTTTATTACTTCGTAAGAAAGAAGAGGATCTGGAGCAACTTAAAGTCTACAAGAATGGCTACAAAATGAAGGTAACATACACTTTCCCACTATTCAGATAATTCCTTTCACATAAAAGTATCTAAAAGCAAAAAAAAAGAAACATATGTCAGTCGATATATCATTGTAAATAATCGAGTCTTTGCTTAAAGAACGTAGAGATTCAATATTAGTCGAAGCGTATGTCAGTGTGCTTGCTTAAAAAAATTACTATGATATATTGCATATCCTAATATATAAGAGATCGATATTAATCTCATGAATCAATAATATGATATATAATTATATTTTAAAAAGAACTACAATATTTCTTGGATTAGATGAACAAATTAGAAAGCCAAATAAAGTAGATATAGTTTAGATATTGGGATATTTTAGATTCGCAGAACAAATTAGGATNAAAATTAGTTTGGATACTGGGATATTCTTGATATAGTTTAGATTTTTTGATATTCTAGATTCTTCCACATGCCTATATAATTTGTTTTGCTATTCAACAATAACATCGTTCTCAATCCTTTTTTAAGATGTCTATCACAAAAAACTCTTCTTATGTTCTTTTTAAGGATATTGATCCATCCAGTGAAACACAAAAGATTAAAGTTCATATCTTGGTGCTTTGGAAGGCCTATAAGAAGGGTAGTGGAAATTCAATCGAAATGGTTTTGGTTGACGAAGAGGTAAAATAACAAAGTTTTTTTCTGTCAGGTTTATTGAACCCAAGCAAAGGTCGATCTATAATGTGAAATAGTTATGAAATATCTAAGTAAAGTTAATATGTGTATGTTATTGTGTTCAGGGAACCCGAATTCACGCATCCTTAGAAGAAGACTTAGTAAGCAAACATCAGGCGTCTCTGGAAGAAGGCCAATTTGTAATCATCAATGCTTTCGAGCTTAAGGACTACAATGGAGACTTTAGGACCTCCCAACTTCCTCATAGGATAACCTTTTTTCGAATAACAAAAATCAAAGTAATTGTGGATATTTCTTCCCAATATCCAGAAAAAATATTTCTATGAATTTGGTGACATTCTAGATGGAAATCTAGACAAAGATCTCTTGTTTGGTAAGTTGTTGTACATCTGTATGACTAAAAAGAAAAATATATAGTTAATCTAATTGTGCAAAATTGTTATCTTAATTACTTGCAGATGTGATTGGACAAATTATTCATGCTGGAACTATTGAAGAAGTGAAAAGAAAAGGAAAGAGTACTACAACCACAAAGTTAGACATAATGCTATGGGATACAATTGTAAGTTTATTATTAAAACTCTCATTTGTTTGTTATCAATACTATGAGATCAGGAACTTAAATATATTGTTAACAAATATTTTTGTTAGGGATTTGCGCTTGACATGTACTTTGTGGGGGAGAATATGCCAAACAAACTCTTGATTATACTGAAAAACACAAAACATCGATTGTTATATGTGTTATTAGATTTGTATGCATCATAGAGTACAAAGGTAATCTCTCATCGCATAACTGTAAAATTTCTAATCTTACGAGAAGCTTCAAGATTCAAAGGAGAGTTTTGCATGGTGGTTGATTTTCTCTGTTTCTTCTCTTGATCCGCTTGGATGTTCTAATCCTCTGTTTTTCTGTTCCTACAAGACTGGTTTTGCTACACATCCCTGATCTCAAACCACATAAAATGTTTGCAATATTGATTAACAAATATGTTGAAGTATATGCTTATATAATATATGTATCAAATTTTATATAATCAAATATTTTTTACCTAATTTAATTCATTTTGAAAATATATAAATTTTTATATACAGATTCACTAAAACATAAAATTGAGAAATTCAATCTCATATAAATTTATTTAAGACAAAAAACATATACATATACAATAAAATACATTAGATATTGTCATAAAAAAATGCACACACCAATAGTTTATAGTTATCAATATTTATTAATACCAACACATCATTCCACCTAAAAAAATTTTTATATAACATACAAAATTACATAAAATATAATTATCATATTAAATTATAAAAATATATTCATAGCCTGTGCACGGCGCGGGCCGATCATCTAGTATAATTCAAAAAATTGAGTTGTTTTTTTTATCTGTGACCAACTATTTTATAGGTTACTATCATATGTGGTAACAAATTTTCCACTTTTTCTCTCCCTCTCTCATGCTTTCCATTTTTGAATGTGAAAGCTAACCAATATGTTAAAAGGATCACATATCAATATGAAATGCTTTCCTTTACTCATCAACTCACTTGGCAACCGGAAAAATACTATATTTTTAGACTTTATGAACACACTATCTTATTAAAGACAGAGACAACAAAGGAAGTATGACAATTTCTTTCATTTTTTCAACCGTCACCTTCTTTCTTTCTTTTTTCCACATCTTTTCTCTTCATTCCATCAGCAATTTTATCCTTCTTCTACCATAATTTCTTCACCACCACCACCTAGAACCGCGATGATTATGTCGTTCTTCTTAAATCAGAATAACTTCAACATATGTGCTTAAGTATTTCAATGTGAAGGAGTGGGTTGTTTCATGTTGCTTATCCCCTTCACTATCACCAAAGCCTTGGTTACTCCCCGTAAATTGAAACTCAAAAGATAAATTAACTAAAATTTATTGTAGAAGAATAATTAAGCCCGCATATTCGGCTAGCCATTTAATAGAATAACTAATTTTATTAGGGCATCTTTATCCCTTAAGAACCTCTATCAGTTTCTTAAATATATTATTTAAATGATATTTTGATATTTTATTATTTTTAATTTTGTTTACCACTTAAAAATGACATGTGGCAAGATATGGCAAGAACCGTTTCTTAAACGTCTAAAATAAGAACCGACTCCAGTGTTTCTCTCTCTTCTCCCTTACTTTTTCTATTATTTAATTATTCTTTTGGCTTAAGAGACCGTGTAAGATACGCAGGATAAAGATGGCCTTATTTTTCCCATTAAAATAACCACTAAACTTACGTACAGGTAGTTGAGTTTAAATCCAAAGAACACAGACCTACCAATATCAAAAACTAAAACTCATGTGAAAGAGAAAATTGATAAAGAAAAAAAAAGAGAGATCTTTCATAACCAGTGAAGAAGTCCTTGGCAAAAGAGTTTAAAGGCCACGAAAGATGCAACCCACATAGTTTCCTCTCGAATACACATACATGCAAAAACTTGCATATGTCCAACTAAAAAAGAAAAGCTACAAATACAATTTTTATGATGGTTCTTCACCAAACTCATTTTGCAGCGAGCTTCATTCTCAATTCTCAAAAACAAGAACCTTTCTTCTAAAGCTGCTTGTGGAACACCACATCATCTTTACTTTCATCTTGTAATTAATTTAGCAAAATAGCGAAGCTATGCACAATATATACTTTTTATGCTAGTTGTTCATTGAGCACAAATTCTATGTGCGCTTCATTCTTTGTTCTCAAATGAAAAAGACTTTCTTCTAAAAGTGCATGTAGAACAACATGTTACTTTGACGCCAGTTTGCAGGTAATGCAACAAAAAAAACAAAGATTTGTGAATCCCTAACTCCATTTTTAAAGAAAAATGTTAGAAGACGATTCTTTTTATAGTGCTTAGTTTCGTGATATAGAAGCACACACAACAAGAATTAAAAAAAGTATAGAATAGTCAATTTTTTTCGTTGCAGGTGATTGAAATCACAAGACAGTCCCCTGTTAATGTAAAATGTACCGAGAACATTTGGACTCACGTCACCGCAGTTTGATTGACAGAAAGCAGACACGAATTATGCTTTGAAGCCTTTCTTACTCGAACTTTAGCATTGAGTGACTTAGCCATATATTGTCCTCTAGTTGACTCATAAGAAGAGGAATTTCCAAAATATTGCTATCTGAAAACAAAAAAAAATCATAATTACAAAACTCAGAATTGTCAATGAATTGTGTCACACAAAAACCATAATGGTTGTTGCTCACCGAGGAATGTTTGTGGTTGGAGTTAAACTATCTGAATTCTCCAGACTATTCAAAAACCAGCCACCGTGCTGTTGTGCCTTTGTTATCTTCACTTATCAATGAGTTAGTCCAGCTCATGGAAGTTTCATGAGTTACAAACCAGTTAAAACTTCCAACAGGTCCGAACCGAGAATCAACAAACTTGAGAAGTGTCATCCCTTTATCAATATTATACTTATACTTACTCCTCTCAGCTGCAGGATTATTGAGATAAGAACTTGGAGTTTGGTTCATTCCCGCATCAGGAAGATCTCCTTTCTTCCCATACACGCATGCACGCACGCACACACGCACACACGCACACACGCGCGCGCACACACACACAGACACACACACACACACACGCACGCACACACACACGCACGCACGCACACACTACGCACGCACACACCACGCACGCACACACCACGCACGCACACACGCACGCACACGCACGCACACGCACAAACTTTTAACTAACACAATAGCTTTGATCTTAGACAAAGAGAGAAGATTGTAGTTTTTTACTACATTATTTTAGTAGATGAAGCATGTAAGAAAAATGAAAAGGCTTTACTCTATTCTTCACTAACGTCTCTCCAGACGTATTACATTATAAAATTTTATTTAAAACCATTGCTGCAAGACGCACAACCCAGAGGTACCTTATTCAGATTATTTAGTGCTTATAGTTGTGTCCCATCTCCTTGTAACTATTGTGTCCCATCTCCTTGTAACTATTGTGTCCTAACTGATATGTACATGCTTCTCCTCCTTTATATTCCCATTTCTTGATAACATTCGTGTCTTATATGCTTCTTCCTCGCTTTGCTGCCTATCTCCTAATAACCCCCTCGTCTGCTCAACAAATGACGTAGAGTAAAATAAGGAAGAGTTAAAACATGATCATAACTTTATATCAAAGATTAGAGGGACAGTAAGATAGGAGAAAATTCTTTAGCTGTCACTTAAAAATTCACATCTAGAAAAATTCAAAGCATATGTGATTGAAAAAATCAGATGTACATAATTAGGGTTTCATGAAAACACTTACGAATTGGGTTAAAAAAAAGAAGATCATATTATTTCAACCCAAATTTGTAAATTTAATGCTTTCCCGTGATATGTTGACCAACTTTAAAAGGAATAAGATGAACCATGAACACTAAAGGGATAAGATGAACATTATGGTGGGTGAAAAATATGATAATAGAGGATTTGTGGAGCAAGGTATTTATAGGTTCATAATTAGGGTTTTAACGTGAATTTTTGTGTGTCACCCTTAATTTTTCAAGACTTCTGTTTTTAACTTTTTTTTTGAAATATCCTCGACTAATGTAACTTTTTTGTTTGTCATCATGCATTTTTTGAGTGTGCACCGATCACACATATTTGACATTTCTGCAAGAATCCCGCTAATATGAAGGCTTTCCCTTCGAACTCAATCTACTATAATCTGGATTATCTCTTTTAGAGGAACCCCTTGAGAAATCGGGATAGAGATCGTAGTGATCTTTACCCATGGATATTGTGGTTAATATGGAAAGCAGGAAATGGCAAAGTATTCCAAGGGATACAAATGGATAAGGACGAGATCCTTCAGAATGCGGAAATCGGTTTTGAAGCTTGGAAAGAAGCTCAAGCTTCGCCTTTCTCTGAAGAGGAACGATCTTCAGTGGCATCTACCGTCTCTGATGGCTTATAGTTTGTCGGGTAGATGGGTCATGGAAACAATCAGATCCCTTTTCGGGTCTTGGTCGGATTCGTTCAGATACAGATAACAGGATAATCTTGATGGGGACGAAATGCCAATGTAGAAGTCTCTCGCCTCTCCACTCAAAGTTGGAGGCCCTGTTATGGGCAATGACAGAACTTCAAAGTCGGAGGATAAATTGTCAGTTATACCAGACTGACTGTGCGGAGCTTACCAGCATGATTCTAACACCCGGACGATTGGCCAACTTTCCATACACAACTTCAGGATTATCAGTGTCTACGGGATCAGTTCCGGAGTTCTCCTTGAAACGCATACCGCGCACTGCGAATACACAAGTAGATCAACTGGCTCGCGGATCCCGTATTTTTAATTGCAATTATATTTTTGTAGATTCCATTTCTCCAAATTGGCTAACCAGTTTGGAAGACAACTTTTGATTATTGAGTGGTTGAAAAAACATATATTTTTTGAAAAATATCCTCGACCATGAGATACTGCCACGTAATGCCACACGAGTAAAAAGATTTCCAAATAAACGCGAGTCCCTAATAAGTAATAACACGACACATAAGCTTTCTTTAGCTCCCGGCTTCTCTGAGAGTGCCACGTAGAAAATTGCTTTATCGTATAATATATACTAGTTAACCGGTCTGCACCTTGTGCGGGCATGAGAACATTTTTTATAGTAGTATATAATTGCTTTAATTATTAGAAAGGTTTGACATATATCCACTACCCACATAAATTATGTTATTGATTATATATAAAATGTTGGTTAAACTAATATTTGTTGATTATATTTTAATATTATAGATAGTTATATATATAAACTAATATTTTGATTGTATATATATACATAACCCTCATAAAAATTTATGTAGATTTATTTTTAAATAATATTTTATGATTGGTCGTAAATTTATTATACTTTTTATATGAACTAATAAGAAATATATATACATAACCCTCATAAAATTTTATTTAGAATTATTTTAAATAATGTTTTACGATTGGTCAAAATTATTGAAAATCTATATTAAAACAAAATGTGTTGAAAATCTATATTAAAACAAAATCTATATTGAAATATTGAAAATCTATAGGTTTTCCGGAAATCTATATTAAATCCGGAAATCCCCTACCTATTANAAAACATATAGTTTAAAACAAAAATTTTGCAAAAAAAAAAAAACTAAAACACGAAAAACCTTATATTTCATGGACTCATCTTTCTCAATAATTATACCAATATTGTCAGTCTCTATTGCATAAACACACGCATACAAATACAAAATTTCCTAAAATTTTTAACACATATATTTTAATATAAGATATGGAGTTCACATTTTTTAACTAAAAATTAATAGAAAAAAAACATATTATTTTTTTGGTAAAGTAAAGACATATTGTTTTTTCTAGCTGCTGTGATAAAACACTGTCAAAAAGACTCTTTCATTCATTTATGTGCTATTTAGTTTCTTGAAAAAATAATTTAACTTAATATAAGAGAAATTATAACCAATAATCCAAAGTTCTATATTATTTAAATATCACAACCTCTTTAAAATTGATTTTACTATTTTACCCCTATTTTCTTCTTTTTTTACAAATGGAGTTTTTTAGTAAACTTCTCCATTATTTTAATATTATTATATTTTGAATCCTGAAATTTTAATTATAAAATAATATGAAATTCTTGGTTTGATTGTGTATTTTTAACAACAGATTTTAAAGTTTTGTAAAATAAATATCAACTTGGTCAAACAAAATTTCAATTAACTTATTGTTATGACAAAAGAGAAATATAAAAATTTATAAATTTTATAATAGACAATAACTATTAGCCAATATATTAATAGTATAGAGTGAATTTTGTTAGTTTTTATTGTTGTTATGAGTTCTTATGATTTGTTAAATAAAAATAAGTATTGTTTTAAAATTTCTAATAAATTATTAACAGTTTCACATTATATTTTATTAGTATTTATACTGCAACTTATTCATTGTAAAAATTACCACTCAACTGTTTTTATACCGCGAGACACTACATAATTCTACAATTTTTAATCCATGATTTTTACTGCAAGTTATCTATCTTATTAAAACAGAAGTACATGACTTTTTTATGTGTGATTTTTTAAATTAAGGAAGTCTTAGAAATTTTATTAAATGTATCTAATAAATTAAAAAAAATAAAATGACTCTAGTTACTCCTTCGTATTTTCCAACAAACATATTGGTATATTCTTATATTCTTTTCACATATCATTATCAAAATTGTGAATAAACAGAATCTAAAATCATCATTTTTTACCAAAATTTAAATATAGTTTGTTTTAAAATTTAAATTAAATCCATAATTTTTTAAAAATAATTATACTAAGATATTAATATTTTTGAATAAAATTTGTTACAAAATTACAAAAAAAAATCATAAAGTGATAAAATTAAAACACCTATAAAATATAAATAATTTATATAAACTATAAAAATTTAAGTTTCGTCATCTGATATTTTTTCAAAAATGCTCCAACGGATTTTGTTTCACGATATTTTGGACATCATGTGTTATTCGAACCGAACCCGTATTTGAACTTGTATGAGAATTAGAGGAAACTCGAAAACCCAAAATTCCTAAATCTAAACCTGAACCCAGAATTCAATATAATTGAAAAATCCAAAAATTTTAAATATAAACACGAATCTGAAACTCGAAATAACCAAAAATTTTGAACACGATACTCAAAAAATCTAAACAATATCAAACATAAATTGAATACATAAAATTAAAAACAGCCGCGCAGTCGTGTGGGTCTAATTCTAGTTTCAAATTTTAACATCTATTTCAAATACAACATGTCACCACGAACCTAAATGTATGTGGTATTATTAGTGGAGTTAATGATTTTTTTGAGTCAACATGGTTCAGATTGCATGTTAATGGGTATGCTCTAAAATTTAGAACAGGTTTTACCGCCTTATTAACTTTTTCTACTCTTAATTTCGTTTAGAATTAGGGGTGATTTCAAAAATGATTCAAAATTATTGGTCAAACATAAAAATGACCTTCTCTCTTCTTTTTTCAAAATACCAAAATCTACCTTTCTCAACAATACATATTTACAACCAATGCCATTATTTTCATATTATTTAATTAAAAAAAGAATTTTAAAAATACAAACACATCCTCAACATCTCCAAATATTTACCAAAATGCCATCATCATCAATTTTTCCCAACCACCATGAACAACCAAATTGAAGCTCTCAAAGCTTCATTCATGGCTATATGTCCAAGTTTTTTACTCACATTTGTTACAAAACTTCATTATCTCTCATGTTCTCTTCAATTCAAACAAAAAAACTCTCTCATTTTCGTTTTTAAAAATTTCAAGTTTGAGGATCTCTTTATTCCGGCAATTTGAGCACATATACGGACATAAACGCCTTCGGTTTTACGTTCTGGACACTTGAAGAAGTCGAAAACAAGCTCAAAACAGTTCAAGGTAGTTCTAAAGCTTCATTTTCGTTAAAGTTGCATATCTGCATTTTCAGACTTCATATGAAGTCTGCAACATGAGCAGACTTCATTTGAAGTCTGAAAGTTTTTTAGTAGACTTCAAATGAAGTCTGCGATTTTTCTTTGATAACAAAAAATTTTTGAGCAGACTTCACTAGAAGACTTCACTAGAAGTCTGCTCTAAAAAAGAGGTTAGTTTTGAAGTTGACCAAATCATTGACTTTTGGAGTAGACTTCTCTGAGAAGTCTGCTTAAAAGTGGTGTTACTTTTGTAGTTGACCATAACTTTGACTTTTCTAGCAGACTTCATTTGTAGTCTGCGTGAGTCATTTTTGTAGTTGACCAAAATCACAAAATATTGACTATTCAGAGCAGACTTCTTTTGAAGTCTGCGCAATTTCTGAGAATTGAGCAGA
>OVAN01010906.1:842-14999 GCA_900406275.1 Anastatica hierochuntica
TAGGTGGATAGTCTTAGAGGCTAGAAACAACAACTTTTAATTAGTTAGATGCTAATTAACCTATATTATTTATATTTATAATTGATTATTTTAAAGGTAATAAATTAAATTTATATTATTCTAATTTAATTTATGATATATTGTGTAATAAATAGATAAGGGTGTTATAGTAAACTTTTGGTGAAAAAGACTAGTTTTCAAAGTAACAGAAAGGGAAATTAGGCCAAATATTGGGTAGAGACCCAATATTTAAGTAAATGGCCATTTGTCTTTTTTTTTTTACAATTGTTCCATCTTTTTAATGACGATTTTGTCTTTTTCTGTGCTTAGACTTGTTGCAACCGATAGACGGTCTATTTAGTGCTTAATGATTTTGTCTTTTTCAAATCATAGACGTGTTGTAACTGGTAGATAGTCTATTTCCCGCTTAACATAGTTTGCTCTTCTTTCAAATTTTTTTAGATCGGTCTTTTCTCAAAACTTGTGCTCTATGATGCTTTTACCATTACCAAATAAAATCTTGAACCCCAATCACATTCCCCCTTGTTTTTTGGTTTATTTGTGAAATTTATAGGCACGCGAAAATAGACAGTCTATCTAAATAGACAATCAATGTCGTACTGTTTATACTATCTCAATAGTAAGTCTAATTAGTGTTTTCGTCGAACCATTTTTTTTACTACTATAGTTGATCATATGATTTATAAATTATGGGGGTGGTTTAAATTTCACATTCATTCCCTTATATAGTTGGACCTTTCAGGATTTAAGTTATATATTTTCGTTTATATGGAAGCTATATTTTTATTAAAAATAGACAAAATACGTAAGTAGACTGTCTATTTAAATAACATACAATTCTTTATACGTTACAACAATTTCCGTATGCTTGAAAAATACATGTTCGTTTCGAAAAATTCAAAATACGTTAGGTAAAAAAAATATAGTTTTTTTCGTGTATTTACAATTTTGTTTCGATATACGTATAAACCTGTAGAGCCGTTTGAAGTTTTGTGGGATCTAGGGGCAAAATAGAAAAATTACACACAAAAAAAAACCAAAAAATGCAAAGTGTCATTTGCTTAATTAATGTGGGTTAACCAAATATCCCACAAAGTTACCCTAATAGAAATTGAGTATAATTTTCAGAAAAAATTATCATATTTGATGTATCTATTAAAATCTCCCTTAAATAAAGTGTAGTTTTCAAAAGATAAAAAAAGAATATTTTTCAAATTTAAAAACATAAGTAGGGTATTTTTCCAAATTTTCACTTTTTTTTTGTTCTCTACTCAAACTTATGTTTTCTTTGCAACTTTTTTTTTTTGTGCACCTTTTGCAACTGTTTTTTTTATTACGCAAATCTTAGGGAAATCAACACAACTATGCCACTACTACACTATTGCAAAACGTTTGCGTTTGTATGCTAAACTACCAACTAGAAGTTGACATCATCACAGTATCAAAGATTCAATGAATTTTGGTGGTGTGGAGTAAGAGGAGGAAACGTTGGAGTTGAGAGTAGTAGCTTCCGGCCACCGTTTCTTCTCCATGTAGTCGACTCCGATGAATCGAGATGAGGCAGAGAAACCCTTTTGCTGTTGGGAGATGCGGCATTGATGTTAGTTATTGGAGATTGGTTCTCAATATCCTCTGCTCTCTCCTCTGTAGTTGTCTCAATCCTTGAATGATACAACAAACTCGAGTCTTGTTTTTTGAAAGATTGCCTTTTGTATGATAAAGATCCAGAAGCTTCATGAAGATGTCGAGGAAGAAGTATGTTGTTTGATGAGATTGGAAGTTGAGCCAATGGCTGTCTGAATTAGAAACAAAAGTTCAGAGCAAAATCAGGAGCTTTCTTACATATAAATGGCCACTTGTTTTTAGATTGTTTCTCTTACCTTAATGGCATTGGTGTTGAAGGTGGAAGTGGAACAGAATTGCACAACTCGGTCTTCTGTTGTGGTTTCACTGTTCTGCTTTTGCCAAATGTTTCGTTTTCGGTATCTATGCCAACAAGTGAAGACTCTGCAGAGTTTTTAGATTTATTATCACCAATGGACTTGAGTTATGAAAGATGGAACAAAAAGACTGACCATATTTTCTGCCAAAGGCATTTTTACATCCTTCACATCTACAGTTTATGGAGCAACGGACTCCGCTCTGTAGGAATCATCAGAGACAAATGCATCAGAATCAGTCCAAGGAAGAAGAGTACCGGAGTTTAATGATGGTGGAAGGAAACAAAACCTGATAGCATTCACAATATTTCTTCATACAGTTTGATTTCTTGCAGCTGCAGCCTCTTTTGTGTCGCGCTGAAGCTGGAGTTTTGCTTGCATCATCACCGGCTTCTACGATTGACTCAGAGTTTCTGATGACTTTAGGAGCAAATGCAAGCGGATTTCGGGATTCTATCTGTTTGCGGGTAGCCAAGACAGTATCTTCGTGGATACGTTTGTTGAAGCAATTTACACAAGAACATGGCTCTATGCAATAAACTCCAGCAGCAAAGCATTCACAGTAACTACATAGAGAAACATCAAAAGAGACTCAACAAAAACATTTTTGAGCTACTTCAAGCCAGAGACTAGAGAGGATCTGGGAAGGTGTTAAACTTACAGCTTCAAACATTGGGATTTTCTGCAGTTGCACCGTATACATGATGTCTCGCCTTCAGACTTACGCCTGTGTGATTTAATGCCAACAGTTTGCTAAGAAAGGGAAAAAAGATTTTCCATATACATATGTGTGTGGGCAGGTCTCAGGATAAACTTGCCTTTTCTTCTTTGGACTGCTTTGATGTAATTGTTGTACTAAAGCTGAAAACTTTGGACCTTCTTTTACAACTTGACCTGAATTTTCCCCGGTTTCATTTTCTCTCACGATGTCGTGTGAGTGAAGTGCCGGAGTGGTAGAACTTTGCAAACCCACTTTAACATTTCCGGAATCATTACCAACATTGCTATTGGTAGCGGACATTGCAATGGTGTTAAGATGCAGACCAATGCTAGGTATCAGACGTCTTGATGAAGATTCGGACAATGTTTGCTTATTATCTCCGAACATCTCAAAGTCCAAACACCGTCTTCCGACACCACGATGCAAGGTAGAAGGAGTCTGTCACACACAAACAAGAAGAGAAACATTTCAGAGACAATGATCAAACCAAAAGCAAAAGTAATATTCTAGAAACTTTTTACTTACACCAGAGGACTCAGATTTATTGTTAACTCCATTGCTATTCGGAACAGGCTCCAATGTTGGTATTGTACCACGCGTTTCGGAGTTTGATGTACTCGGAAAGAAGCATCTAAAGGCCTCTGAATCATTCGTTGGCACATAAATCAAAGGTTCATCATCCGACATTAAAGTTGCCCAATCCCGAGTTTCACATTTAGCTTTAACATTGTCGTCACACATCTTCTGCAGATCTATTCCACCATGGCTACAAGAACCATGATTGATAACTCTAGGAGTAGTAGTAGGAGTACAGTCATTCTTGAGGGTTTGTGTTGGTTCGATTTGGGTCAAAGCTTCTTCTCTAATGGAAACCATATCTTTATTAGAAGTGGAAGAGTTATTAAGACTGACAAAGAAAACATTCCAAGTAAGGAAGAAGTTTAATGTTTTAAAATGAGTAGGTGAGAAGGAAGAAGATTGATCTAACCTTCTGAAACGAGATTCTTTGTGAGAAGCAACGCGAGGGGAAGTGAAAACAGAAGGAGGAGATGAGAAACCGAGAGAGCTTATGGTTTGAGAAGCTATTGGGATGGATTTGATTGGAGAGAGACTGTCTATATACTTGAACACTGGAGAATTCTGCATTGCCACAACCAACAAAAAAAAAATAATGATGTCAAAAGACAAAAGTTTGATCCAAAACCCCAAACTCAATCATCTCGAACCATCAAAAACACAATTTCAACTCAATTCTACCATCAGGTTAAAACCTTTAGATTCATCAAATCATTCGAAAAAACTGTGACACCATTGTTAAACCAAACAGAGGAACCCAACGAACAAAAAAGCGAAGCATGAAACATTAACCCAAAAAAGAGATGGGTTTTGAAGGAACCTCGACTTTGAGTTTAGAAATTGAAGTCTCGATATGGGTTCCAGTTTTTGCCGGCGTATACATTTTCTAAATAATCAAATCTCCCTCTCTCTCTCTCTCTCTCTCTTTCTCTCTTTCTCTCTGTCGTTAAGAGGTTGGAGAAGACGACGAAGAAGGAGAGAGGAGCTGGAGAATTGGGAATGACCAAAACCAAATCAAACAAAGGTTACTGTTTGACGACCCCAACACAACACTTGTCTCTGTTTCTGTTTCTATGAATATACATACATCCCCATGTATATGTATATATATCACTCTCTTTCTCTCTCTCAGTAACTGCAGGAGTTACAGTTCGTACCTTTTTGTTTGCATACAAAAAGATGGAAAAAAAAAAATTAATGTATTACACGTTCGTTTCCTTTTTTCATGTATGTGGTGTTACTGACTCCGTTGACCATGTGCTACCGTTGGTACTATTTTTTTTAATTGACCATATCAACAGTGATTTGTTAAGATACTTATCGAAATTAATTCAGAAAAAAATAGAGTTTATCAAATCATTTGATTCTATCACAATGTTTTTTTTTATTTGTGATAAAATCTTCATCGTGTTTGTTTTTGATTGGTTTTCTTTGGTTGATCCGAAATATTTGAAAATCTGCAACCTTTTAAAAACGAAGAAATAAAAAATACTCAAATTTTAAGAAAGTAGATATCCGTTTCTCGTGTTATGTATATTATCTTCGTAAATATATTTTATGAACTTTAATCATCAAATTAAATTTAAAATTATTAAAAATTTTACAAATTAAGAAACAGAAATAAATTTTCTTGTAAATAGTATAGTTTTCTCTTAAGTTACGATTTTCACTATTTTAAATTATTTGAAAAATATTCAGAAATAGAACAAATATGGAATTAATATCCTAAAATTAATGAGTTGGGATATCCCTTCAGTTACTGAATAAAAACAGATAAAAAAAATTAAGGTTTTTGTTGGTAATCCCTAGACATTAATTGTGAAATAAATTTGTCATATGCTCACAAAAAAAAATTTCAACATAAAAATTATGAAATGACAACTTACTGAATTTTGATTGATTTTGTATTAATTCATTGCTTAAATTATTATTTATGTCAATTCTTTTTATATAGGAAACAATACATTAATTTATTTTTTGTATTTGTAAAAGTACAACTCATGACTTTAAAAAACCGGAAAGACTATTATTGATGTTAATATTATTATGACCCAAAAGTTATTTAAATCTTTTGCATTAAACTACTAAAATTGAAGCAACCAATATTCTCAAAATCAAATATTTTTCAATAAAAATACAAGTGTTCCTATATAATTTTTCAAGTATATCAAATTAGTTAGATTGAGATAAATAAAAAACAAATTTGGCTTTGTACTTGTTAATGCTTCCATATGAATTTCGCTTTAGCTTGAATACCCATTAAGATAAATATATCAAAGCGCTCTAGACCAAATGGTTAAAATATTAAATAATTTTATATCTTCAATAACATAAAACAATACAGTAGAATAAATAACACTAACGTAGATGGTTAAAGACAAAAGATATGACTATTATCAAAATAATTAAATTTTATCTCTAACAATTAAAATAGCTTTTCGATATATTTTATTTTTATAATATAATTTTAGATTACATAACGGTAATTAAATGCACCATTGATTCTAGAATTAACAATTCTATAATTGAATTTTCTGAAATTAAATATATATGAAACAATGGACGAAGACCTAATGAGGCGATTGGCGGCGGCATTTTTCCACTCAACTTTGACGGCGCATCTGCAAGGCTTTGATCTCCTCCTCCTTCACCGACTCTCATATCTGAGTCTTCATCTCCTTATCCTCACCTCTGCTCATCGCCTTTGTTTGCCCTATTCTGTCATCACCATCTCGTCTCCTCTGGCTATTCGTGATCGGATCGTTCTCTGTGGTCGGATCGGATTGTAACGTTGGTAATCTTTTTTCTCTCTTCAATTAATGTTGTTCTACTCTGGTTGTATGGCTTGGTATATTCTGCAAGATTGTTGGGGTTGTCTTGTGCTACACGTTTGTTTCTGCGATTACTTGTGGCTTTGTGATCCCTGTGATCTGAGTATTACTACAGGTTGTAGTGATCTAAACTTGACTGTTGCTTCTTCTCTGTTTAGTTCGATGTTATTCTCATTCTATGGCTCGTCGTTATTCTGATCTGGATAAAGGCAAGGCTACTGCCTCTGCGCATATATTGATTCGCGACAAACCCACTTGTTTGCCTCAGGTTGACACATCTGCTCTGGTTGAAGCCGATAAATTGACTTTGATTGGACGGGTGTTGTACCCGGATGTGCAAAAGCCTACAGCGGTGTCGAACTTTATACCCCAAGTGTGGGGACTTTCGGAATTTGTTGTTGGTAAAGAGCTTGCTCGAGATAAGTTTAGCTTCCACTTCAAGTCAGAAGGTGATCTCTCTATGGTTTTGCAAAACGCTCCCTATCATTTCATGCATTGGATGCTTGTAATTCAACGATGGAAACCTATCATTTCAGACTCTTTTCCATCACTCATTCCGTTTTGGATTCAAGTTCGGAACCTCCCTCTTCATTACAATCAACTCGACATCCTCAGAGCAATTAATAATGATATCGGTACCTACATCACTTCTGAGCCGGAGGAGGGCCGAGTTCGGGTTGCGGTTAATGGGTCAAAGCCACTGGTTATGAAGAAAGTATTCACTTTTCCCACCCGTGAGGAGGTTACGATTGAATTTGAATACGAGAGGTTGGAGAAGCATTGCTTTTCATGCTTCTCTTTGCTTCATGAACAACGCCATTGTCCTGTTTTCAAAGACTCGGAGAATACTCCAAGGCGTTCTCAGCATGGACCTTCTCCATGGCACTAGCATTTCTCGCCGCTACTCACCAGTCTCTCACCGCTCACCACCACGACGTGGACTATCACCCACAAGATCTCCAAGCCATCATTAACAAGCTTCTTCACGTCGTGTTGATCAACACCATGAGAGACATGTGTCTCGTCGCTATGACAGAGGGTCACCTGTACGATCTACTCTTCCTTATCGTGAGGATCCTAATAGGGCTGGAGAACATACTCTTGCTACACGGGCAGCAGCTCATGGCCGAGATATCGAGGCTACCACTAAGTCCTCTGACTTCCGAGAAAAACAAATGGTTGAGCGACAACTTCTTGTCCCCATTCATGTGCCTCATGACCAAGTGGAAGGTTCTACTATGACTCGATCGCGCCGACCAGCCTTGGAAAGAATCACCCAAGATGAGAATGTGCCACGGGTTCCTGCATTAGCACGACTAACTGCTACGGAGCCGCTGATTGATAAACAACTTAGGTCAGGAATTAAAGTCCAATCCAATCTCCAAATCTCATCCACTAATTTCCACGATGTGAGCATTAACTTGACAGAGGAGGCTTTGGACGAGTCTAACATTCGTGTAGTACGCCGTAAGGTGCGGAATGAATCATCTTCAGAGCCTATAGTCCAAGAGCACCCTTCTTGGTGGAACCCAAAAGCGGATCTCCAGTTTTTGGTTGGCTCCTCCACTGTAGTTGTTCCAAAGGCGCGAGGTGGGGCCAAATCTAAGAATGCTAAGGCTCCAAAAATTCTTAAGGCCCCTAAAGCTCCAAGGGTCACTAAAGCTTCTAAGGCTCAGAAATGCACAACATCGCGGAAAGCCTCTAAGGCTCCTGTGGCTTGGGACGTCACTAAGAAGCGGGCGGCGGTTGGTGGCCAAGCTTATCCCCGTAAGAAGATTGGTCTTTTTCATCCATCTCCTTCGGCTCCGCTTTTACCTCACACTGAGGGCTCTTCTACTTTTCTTGTAGTTTTCATCTGCTAGAAAATCTTCGTCTTTTGATCTCTCTTGTAAGGGTTCGGGGGTTTCCCAAAAACCGTCCACCTCTTTTCAATGATTACAACTACTTGGAACTGTCTGGGTCTCAGAAACTCCCTAACAGTTCGACGCCTAAGGGATTTGAGGTTAAAACTCTTCCCTTACATTATGTTTCTGATGGAGACGAAAAATAAAGATGAATTTGTGTTCCAAGTATTCCGCTGGATGGGATATGATAATAAATTTACTGTATCCCTTTAGGACAAAGTGGTGGTTTGGCTTTATTTTCGCGACAATATGTATATCTTCAAATCCTCGCTACATCTGTGAACTTTATTGACACCTTAATCTCTTACCGTGGTGTTACTTTTCACCTAACTTTCGTACATGGTGCTCATGCGCGCCAAAATCGTCAGGAAGTTTTGTTTCGGTTAATGGTTTGTGGGATGTCAACCACTCGGGCAATTTTCTTTCTTTCCGTGGAATGCGCTATGATTATTTGGTGCATGCTCGGTTAGATCGTTCCTTGGCTAACTACTCTTGGGTTGAGATGTTTCCTTCTCGACGTTGTGAGTACCTCCGGTTTGAAGGGTTTGACCATCGCCCATTAGTTACTTTCCTTGACAACACAAGTATTTCCCACCGTAAGCTTTTTCACTTCGACCGTCGGTTGCGAGAAAGAGATGAGATCTTTGACCTCGTCTCAGAGGTATGGAATCGAGAAGGTTAGGCTTCGGTTTTGGCTAAGCTTGGCAAGTGCCATTCCGAGCTGGTACGGTGGACTAAGGAGCAACACTTTAATAGGGCTAAGGTGATAGCTGAATCGCGCTATAAACTTGATGCCCTTACCTCTAGCTCTTCTGCTGATCCGCTTGAGATCCAGCAAACTACCTCAACTCTTGAGGTTGCTTATCGGGAAGAGGAGAAATTTTGGAGATAACGAAGTTGGATCGTTTGGCTACAACATGGGGATCAAAACTTAGGCTTCTTTCATGCTTCAACACGCAACCGCGTACTATTAATCGTATCTCGATCATAGAGGATGATGATGGCTCTGTCCTTTTTAAAGAACCTGACATAGCAGCTACCATTGGTGCTTACTTTCAACAGATTTTCTCCTCTAATGGAGCGGTTGATTTCTCAATCTAAGAGCTGTCATATCGTGCTCACATCCATTCCCTCGACTGATGAGGTCAAGGAGGCTATCTTCTCGATAAATGCGAATAAAGCCCCAGGACCTGATGGTTTCTCTACGAGACTTTTCCATTCTTACTGGTCAGCCATAGGGCCAGATGTAAATCGGGAGGTGATTGACTTCTTTGTGACGGGTTCTTTCCAGCGGGATTTGAACTCCAATAATGTCACCCTTATCCCAAAAGTTACCCACCCCTGGAAGGTTTCTGAATATCGGCCAATCGCACTTTATAGTGTCTTCTACAAGATTATTGCCAAAATCTTAACGGCTCGTATGCATACTATCCTTCCCGACTTGATATAAGAGAATCAATCAGCTTTTGTTCTAGGGCGTGTAATTTCGATTAATGTACTCATCACCCATGAGATTCTGCATTGTCTATGTCGCTCGAAGGCTACTAAGCGTGGTGCTATGGTCGTGAAGACGAACATGAACAAAGTGTATGATCGTATTTAGTGGAACTTTTTACTCCGTGTTCTGGAGAAGTTTGGTTTCCACCCTGTGTGGATTAATTGGATCATGGGATGCGTAACAACGGTTTCATATTCCTTCCTTATTAATGGGTCGCCTCAAGCGCAAGTGGTCCCTTCACATGGTCTCCGGCAGGGGGATCTGCTTTCCCCATGTCTGTTCATTCTTTGTACGGAAATTCTATCGGGCCTCTATCGCCGGGCTCAGGAAGATGGCACCTTACCAGGCATAAGGGTTTCTCGTTCTAGCCCTCCTATCAATCACCTCCTCTTTGCAGATGATACAATGTTCTTCTGCAAGTCTGATGCTCCAAGTGTTGAGGCTTTGAAGGATTTACTTTATGGGTATGAGTTAGCTTCGGGCCAGTCCATAAATCTAACGAAGTCATCCATCACTTTCACATCGAAGACTCCGGCTTCTCGACGCAAGATGGTTAAGCAACGACTGCATATTTTCAAAGAAGGAGGTACTGGGAAATATCTGGGGTTGCCGGAGCACTTTGGGCAGAGAAAACATGACATCTTTGCCTCTATAGTTGATCGTATCCGGCAGAAGGCTAACGGGGGTCTTCACGGTTTTTTTCTTCTGCGGGCAAACAAGTTATGCTTAAGTCCGTCTTGTCAGCTATTCCTACCTATGCTATGTCTTGTTTAAACTACCACTGTCTCTCTGCTGCCGCATACAATCAGTCCTCACTCGCTTCGGGTGGGATGATAAGCAAGATGTCCGGAAAATGTCTTGGATCTCTTGGGAACGGTTGTCATTACCGCGGGTGGCTGGCGGGTTAGGTTTTAAGGAGGTGGAAGCCTTCAATGATGCTCTCTTAGCCAAACTCTCCTGGCGAATACTTAAGAATCCTACATCCCTTGTTTCTCGTATCTGGATGGGAAAATATTCCCATGCTTCCTCTTTTATGGAGTGTTTGCCTCTGGCTAGTATGTCTCATGGTTGGCGTGGCATTATGGCTAGTAGAGATTTTCTCCGCCAGGGGTTGGGATGGATAATTGGTGATGGTGCTGATGTGCGCATCTGGGATGATAACATGCTTTCTACTTCATCCCCTCTGGCTGTGATGGGACCGCCTCCTTCCGCTCTACACGATCTTCGTGTATCAGCTCTAATATCACCCCACACTGGCTAGTGGGATTGGAGCGTCATCTCGGAGGTGTTACCTCACTATTCGATGCTCATTTCAAATCTAGTGAGGGGCTCCTCTTTTAGGTGAGACTCTCTTGTCTTGCTATTTAAAAAAGCGGGCAATATACTTGTAAAAGTGGGTATTCTCTGCTCAACTCCCGAGAGTTGGTCGATAGTACTGAGGATTTCAATTGGATGAAGAATATTTGGCATGTTCAAACTCTTCCTAAGCTTCAGACCTTTTTGTGGAAAGCCATGTGTGGCGCCTTACCGGTCCGCGATGCTCTTCAGTCTCGCGGTGTTATTGGTGATTCGGCTTGCCCTAGATGTGGATCTCCCGAATCGGTTGATCATGTACTTCTGCAATGTGTGTATGCCCAACGTGTATGGGATGTTGTGCCCGTTTATCTCCCTACCTTTCCGACGCTACCTACTCTGCTTACTTTTCTACATGCGATGCGGGCTTCTAAAGCTCTCCCACCTTTAGGTCTGTCTGCAGTAGATGTTTACCCATGGATATGCTGATATGTATGGAAGGCAAGGAATCACTTAATCTTTAACTCGGAGGTTACTGTGGAGACTGAGCTTATTGCTATGGTAGTTGCACAAGCGCGCGAATGGCAGTCTGCGTCTAATCTTCAGGTTCAGTTGCCTGGTCAACACGCTTCTTCTTCTACTTTTGAGCTTCCTTGTCGCCGCCAATGACCTTATCATTAGTGTCCCAATGCTAGGGTGGATGTTTCTTGGGATTCATCTTCTCGTAGGTGTGGTATGGGCTGGCTGTATAGGTCTCCAAATGATGCTCTTCTTGGGAAGTTCATATCATCGAAGGAGGGTGTACCCTCAACTCTTGCGGCAGAAGGTTTTGCTCTTTGGACAACGCTTAATCAAGCTTTAGTGTTGGGGATAGATGAGTTGCTTTTGCACTCGGACTCCCAAGTGTTTATCAATTTGATCAACAGGAATGAGGACCATATCGACATTCTTGGTCTTCTAGTGGATATTAGGAATTTAATTCTGAGATTTTCTTCCATTACTTTTTTGTTTATTCCACGAACCGCGAATTCTATTGATGATTCGCTTGTGAACCGAGCTATTTGTACTCAAGATTCTTCAATTTGTGAAGTTTAATAAAGTATCTTTTGTGATAAAAAAAAATATAAATCATTCTCACGATATGAATCATTCTTACAATATAACTTGTAATTTTTCTTAATCCACATAAGATGTGTACTACCTAGTACTTCATTAATTGGCCACCAAATACTTCTAAAATTCAGAAGATCCAAATAATTAGCCATTATGAGACTAAATCTGTTGAAATTATAAATTACTTGTGCTGGATGAATGTAACGGATGGAAAAAAAACAATTGTACTCGTAAGAACGCGTAATGAGATGATCAATATGAACATCGATATGATATTATAAGTATCAATGGTGTCCTAATATTGTATCTAAATACAATAGAAAAGAAAACATTACGAGTTAGCAACACTTACAATGCTCTTAACATGGAAACTAGAGTTCGATCCGCGCAACCGCGCGGATTGGTGTAAATATTTTATATGTTATTAATTATGTTTATATTTTTCGAGTACCGGGTTTAGAATTTTCGGTTATTTCGAGTTTCAGATTTGGGTTCAGGTTCAAAACTTTTAGAATTTTCAGTTATTTCGAATTCCGGGTTTGAGTTTAGATTTTAGATTTTCGAATTTTCAGATTTCCACGGATACTCGTATGGGTTAAGCTCGGATAATATCCGATACCCGAAATACCGTGAAAATTGATGATTTTAAATTGTGTTGGATTATAAATTTGATAATGATTATGTGAAAAGAATATTGGAATCTTCTGATATGTTAATTGGATAGGTAAATGAGTAATTAGAATTATATTAATTTATTAGATACATTTAATAAAATTTCTAAAACATCTTCACTTTAAAAAATCACACATGAAAAAGTCTATGACTTCCCTTTTAATAAAATAGATTTTTAATTTAACAAAAGATATTGCCGCTAAATCTGCTAATCACAAGATAGCACTTATTGAGTAATCATCTATCTTATTATAAGGGAAGACATAGACCTTTTCATTTGTAATTTTTCAAAATGAACATATTTTAGAAATTTTATTAAATGTATCTAATAAATTAAAATAACTTTAATTACTCATTTACATATTTCAACAAACATATTAGAATATTTTAATATTCTTTTCACTTAAACCCTATCAAAATTGTAAACCAACACAATTTTAAATCATCAACTTTCAGCAAATTTAAATATAGTATGTTTTAAAATTTAAAATAAATCTATAACTTTTAAAATAATTATATTACATCTATCTTATTAAAAGGGAAGACATAGAATTTTTCATGTGTGATTTTTTAAAATGAACATATTTTAGAAATTTTATTAAATGTATATAATAAATTAAAATATCTATAATTACTCATATACATATTTCAACAAACATATTAGAATATTCTAATATTATTTTCACTGAAGCACTATCAAAATTGTAAACCAACACAATTTAGAATCATCGATTTTAAGCAAATTTAAATATAGTTTGTTTTCAAATTTAAAATAAATCCATGACTTTTAAAATAATTATATTACAATATAATAATTTTCTAATTAAAATTTGTTACAAAAATTAAAAAAATTATAAATTGATAAAATTTAGAAAAATCTATAAATATTTATAAACAATTTATAAAAGCTATAAAAATTTAAGTTTAGTCATCTGATGTTTTTTTAAATATTCTAACGGGTTTTGTTTCACGGTATTTTGGGAATTGAATATTATCCGAACTGAANTATTTCGAGAATTGAATATTATCCAAACTGAACCCATACGAGTATCCTAGGAAATCTGAAAGTTCAAAAATCTCAAATCTAAACCGAACCCAGAATTCGATATAACTGAAAATTCTAAAAGTTTTGAATCTAAACCCGAATCCGAAACTCGAAATAATCGAAAATTATAAACTCGATACTTGAAAAATCTTAACATGATTAATAATATATAAAATTATTATAAAAAAACTCTGCGCGATTGCGCGGATCAAAACTCTAATAAAAGACAATTATCTTCAGTTATTCATAAGGGAGACTTACAAAAATACACTTTTGTATTTTCTGTTTTTCAAAAATACCCCTGCTTGAAATTTTTTTATTTTTACACCTCCCTTTTTAATGAAAAAGACCATTATACCCCTAGACTAAAAGAAACCCTAAACGTTAAACCCTAAACCGTAAACCATAATTCATAAACTTTAAACCCTAATAGCTAAATCCTAAACTCTAATCACTAAACCTTAAACCCTAATCGACTTTTGTGCAAATAGAAGGTGTATATTTGAGAACAATTAAAAGACAGGTGTAAATGTAAAATTTCTT
>OVAN01010907.1:0-15223 GCA_900406275.1 Anastatica hierochuntica
AGTCCTGGATGGAGATGTTCATTCTACAATGAGAAAACTCAAGACCAAAAATAAGGTGAAGCAGAAGGAGCACACTACTAAGGAGAGCTCTGAGTTGACATTGATTCCTCTTGGATGCGATGGAAGCACTATTGAGTACAAGGTGAAGCGTAAAGGCAGANNNNAAGGTCAGAGCAATCATTACGCCTGAGTTTAAAGAGAAAGGCGCAACTGCTGTGAAGAAGGCGATGAGCAGCATTCGTGAGCTAAAGATTTTCGTTGGTGGAGCTTGCTTCGGGGCGAGTTCCAAGGCCCTTCCAGACTAATCCATCGCCACTACAGTCAGGCTCGTGACTCTAAACAAGCGTTGAGTGGGAGGCAACCCACTAGGTAGTTTTCTTTTTCTTTTTAGTTAGTTTGTAGTGTTTCTGACTTGTTTGTTTTTGATTTTGGTGCTTTTTACGTTTTTCGTGTTTCTAGCCTTTGAATTGTAGGACAAAGATCAGTAGACAGACAGACAGGGATCGACCGATCCCTGTCCGTGGATCGACCGATCCCTGTCCATGGATCGATCGATCCCTGTCTCAGATACGATGCAATATCACACGTTTTCAGGTAAGTTTGCTTCTTCCTATTTCTTTTCATTTTCTTTTCATTTTTATTTACTACGTACCCCTTCCTTGGATTTGTTTCATACCGAGGCGGTGTGAGTTAAGTCTGGGGGAGGATACTGATGTTTTTCTTTTCTTTTTTTGTTGTTTGAGTCATTTTTATGTCTTTTATCGAGTCAGTTTATGGATTTGTTCATGCTTCATAATGATTTTAGACTATTATCTCTGCGCATTGCACTTTATTTTATATGTTCATTGACCATTTCATTTGGACATTTAGCACAGACAAACCAGAATAACTCATGCCCAAACTCCCCACCAGAAGTCTCTGGAACTCAGACTTTTGTCTGAAGTGTTTTTAACTCTAATCTTATTTGGCTTACTAATGAACTTTAAATGCTTTGATCCAGGAACTTTAAATCATGAATCAAACCCATCATTCAGGATTACATCCCCATTTTTCTACCATCCTTTTCGGTAATCCTGAGTGACCAGACTCATCTTTAGTCTGACACTACACCCTTACCTTATCTCCTTGATTCTCCATGCATCTCTTTTTCGTCTTATGTGCACACATGTGTAAAAACAATGGAGAGAATATGGTAGACATGATCCTTCTAATTGCTTAGGTAGGATTGAAAATTTTAGGTTGTTTAGACACGGTCCTGAGTGTTTGATATCTCGGTGTTGGGTGTTTAGGTGATTTAGATGGATATGTTGCATTTCTTCGTCCTGTATGGGTGTTTTAGAATTTAAAAATGTCATCGATATGCTAATTTCTTCTAGATTTTCGTTCTAAAAAAAACAAACCAAAATTAATGTTTATTTCTGTATATCTGGTTTAGAAATTAGCATTTTCATACCATTATGTTGATTAGATTCACCCTGAAGAATGCACATATTTGGTTTATTTTCTGATTGGTGGTTTGTACTTGGGTAGTTAGGGGACATGGATATCAATATACTCTTTTTCTCCTGCGATCTTTCTCTTAGCGAAAGTAGTGCATAGTAAGGTTTTCTGGAAGCATGCGATCCATTGGTTTTTGAGTTTCTTTTCCCGTAGGCTTAGTCTTCGTTTCCTTTACTTGAAGACAAGTAAAGATTCAAGTCTGGGGGATTTGATGTGTCAGTATTTTAGTAGATTTTTGTTATGGTTTTCACACGAGATTTATGGTTTTTTTAGTATTTATTCGGATTGTTTTGGTGCGGTTTTGTGTTCTTTGTTGATTTTACATGATTCGAGCTTTAATGTGCGAAAAGAATGCATTTTGGATGGATTTCAAGCGTCGAAGGAAGTGTTCGTGAAAAGCTGGAAAATACCTAGAAATTTGGACAAGGAACGACAGATCCTTGTCCCCGAATTGACAGATCCCTATCCAAAATACCCAGAAATTTGGACAAGGATCGGCCAATCCTTGTCCCCGGATCGACAAATCCCTGTCCCGAATTGCGAAACGATATTACGAAGAACCAGACCGAACTTATTTCGAACCAGATTGCTATCAAAAGACCTAGACTTGTTTTCCCTGTTTGAGAATGCACTTTTAGAGAGTTTTAGAGAGTTGGAGATTGAGTTTATAACCTAGGGAGAAGAAGCCTTTTTGTTCTTCAATTGAGAAGTCTTCGGAACCCTATTTACTCTTGTTTATGCTTAATACTATCATGTCTCTCATGAATTTGATCTGTGTTTTTGCTATTTCCATGAGTGAGCAGTCTGTTCATTGGTTTTAGGGATTCTCACATAAGGATTCATGAGTTGTTGATATAGAATCGCATGATTAGGGATNTCTAATGGATCTTCGTCCATGATTGTGCGTAATGCATGAAACTGAATTGATCACTTAGTTTCTGAACTTATGTAATTTAACTGCTGGAAGGTGAATGTTTAAATGTCTGAAAGAACTATAGATGAGCAATTCCTCTTAAGCCAATGGAAGTTGATATTTAAGTGAATTATGAACCTATCGAATCTGTTAGTAATGCATGATTAGAAATCGAGGGTCAACGGAAGTAGTTTCGAGATTTCTAATACATAGGGAGCTGTGAGTACGGAAGTAGATCAGTTCCACATTAGAATTTGAGTTCAAGACGGTTCTTAACCTCTTCCTTAGTCTGTAGTTTGAATCAACCATGAATTGTTTCCCTGAGAATACCCGACGCCCAACACTTCTTTGATTGTTTTACAACCTTTTCGTGCTGCCTACTTTCGACATTTGCATCATCTTACAAAACATCTTTTTAGCCTTAGCCTGCTGTGTGATTCTATTTTTTCGTGCTACCTTTGGTCTTTGTGGATTCGATCCCGAACTATTACATCGTACATCTGTGGGCTTGCAGTGTTATCTTGGGCGAAAACATTAGCTATCATCGTCGTGTTTATCTTTTTGTTGACCTTTATAGATCGCCTATGCGTTTGTGAGCATTAATAACCCATAAGAACTACGGACATATACAACCACTTGAATTTAATCATCATAAAATTGATAACACACTTATAAACAAAAAAGAGTTTTGTACTTCTAACGAAAATCATATTTGAATCACACCTAATGCTTCTTTTTCCAATTTTTCAAATGTAAATATCCATCACCATATATTTTTGAAAGATTAATGAGATGAATCCCAAAAATCCATCTCCGAACCAAGGTGTATAATCTGCGATGTTGAGAGTCGAAAATGAGATTGTTTTATTCAATATTCTGCTTAGTCATTATTATACAATCTAAGTGTTTTTTGCTTGACCCAAAAAGTGCCTCTCGCGGCCTCCCCCTCGTTCTCTGACTTCCTCCTTCCTTTAAAGGCGTAAATGAGTTTCGTAACCGTTCTCCGATCTGACTCCGAAGAATCTGCCCTCATAAATGTGTGGGTTAATGTTTTTTGATTCTGTTGACTTTACCGTTGACTCGGAGGTATGAGCTCTTTCCTCTTTCGCGGTCCATACTCATCTTGCTCCCCCTTCCACTCTCCTATGGGCCTCTGCGGCCCATCTTCCATTTCTGGTTTGCTGTTTCGGTTCACTCAAACCGGATTTAGTTGGGTGGAATCCACCTCCATCAAGAGCCTCCTCCACTTGAAGTTTAATGAGGAAAATTGGTTAGGTGCCCTATGAGTGGGATTGTTTAAGCAATTTTTCCTCGAAAGGTTCTTAATGTTTTTTCTGTAGAACTGAATCCGGTTTGAGGTTTGACGATTTTTTTTCTTTTGGTCCGTTTACAAAAAATTTTGATTGGACTCTGGAAAGTTTTGATTTGACATGGCGCGGGTCCCACCATTACCCCCGCTCTCCACCTAAGCTTTGATATTCGTGTTATTTAAAACCCAAGACTCTACGCCTCCTTCTTCCTTCTAACGTTTCGACTGTCTTCGTCAAAAGGATTGTTTTCTCTCTAACCTTCTCACTCTCTTTCCTTTACTTGTTTTACCGTTTCCTTTGTGAATGTCCTCTCACAATTGCGCGACTCCTCCTTGTCGTAAACCCAAATTTCACAATTTTTAATCATTGACCATGAATCCCTAGTCACACGCTGGAGAAAACCCTTGGCTCCTTCTTCACTCCCTGCTGCTCGCCCCGAAAACATTGCTGGGTCTTCCGGTGAGAGACCCTTACTGCTCGATGAACCCGTGGACCTTCCTCTTTTTCGCGCAGTTCCCGACGTGGGTGGAGAGGAAGGAGGCCTTGTCATCGCTGTCGACGAGGATGACTTTCTGGAAGAGGACCATCTTGCCATTGTTCCAGCGACTCCCGTGACTGTCGCCTCACCGGAAAATGCCCCGGTTTCCGCTCCGACCTCTTGCACCGCTGGGTCCCTTCAGACTCTGAGGGAGGAATTTGACATCCCTGATAATGTTGTATTCCTCCTTCCTTCTCTTCAAGAAAAACCCTGGACTCCACCCCCGGTTACTTTTGCATCTATGAATCGTTTATCAGAAACTGCCGTTTGTGGTTTCCCCTTCTTCACCTCCTGATGGCCTACTGCTACTGCCGTCAAATTGCCCTCTCTCAACTTACGGTGGGTGGAATTAGGACTATAGTTGGCCTTTTTGTTCTCACAGCGGAGATCGATCTTAAGCTGGGGGTCCAGCTCCTTGGACGACTAACGTCTTTCAAGGGCATCAATAAGAAGCATTGGGTCTACTACGTCTCTGGGAATCCCCAGCTCGTCACTCTTCTAGACAGCAAAATTGATTTCTAGGAGATCGCCTACTTCTATGTGCAGGCCAACTCCAACTCCCTCCCCGCCATCTTCTCTCGATCAGTCCGTAGGGACTGGAATTTTGACGCAAGTACGCGACCTACGCAGATCGTCTTCTTCTTGGCTTGCTTGGCTACATCAGTAACGTCTTTCTTGTTTGTTCCAGCTCGGCCGACCGCGAAGAAGGCTAAGGACTTCCCGACCTTCAGTGAAGACCTCGCTGCGTTTTGGGCTATTGAGAAACGCCGTTGGGTGAGTTTCAATGCTACTCGCATTGCCGCTGCCGTTGCCACCCTTGCTGCAAAGGAATTCGACCAGCCCTCTTCTCCTGCTAATCCTTCTGCCCCACTGCGTATCCAGTCTCCTACTCCGATGGTGCGTCCCACCGTCCATCTCCCAAACTTGGAGCAGAGAGTTGCCGACGCGGCTCGCAAGCAGGCTGGAAAAGATTCAGCTGAGGGTTCTCCAGGAGCGGCAGCCCAGGCACAAGAGGGAGTCCTCACAATGAAGAAGGGTGATTCCACCGTTGCTGCTGTGTCCCAAGGAACTTCTTAGGGGAACCCCGTTCCTGTCATGGGCATCTGTGCTTCCCCGTCACCCTCCGCACTGATGCCCCCTCTGCCTCCTCCTCTACCGAGCTCTGCAGTTCGTTCTTCTTCTGCCACTACGAAGGATGTTGCCTTAGCCAAAGTCAAGGCTGACGCTGAGAAGAGGAGGGATGGAGGAACGTCCTCCTCCGCTAGCAAGGAGCACGTGCCACGTAAGGACGCTCTGCCACCTGCCGCCGTAGGAGGAGACCGACAATCCGGTGATTCGGGCTCCAAGAAGAGAACCCCTTCCTCTTCCTCTGTCATCTCCTCCTAGAAACTAAGGACGGAAGACATTGGGGTCTCTAGTCGTAAACCGGAGGAAGCGAAGGCCTCAAACCAGAGATCAGAGGAGAGGAGGTCATCTCTCAAAGACGGCCCGGACTTCCAGAGGTCGTAAGAAAGAAGGGCCAGGCCATCTCCTGGGGATGACAATATGCGGCTGTCCGAGCTTGCCCTTCTCAAGGGGAAAGGTCGTGCTGAAGAGCAGGGCGGTACTATTATCGAACTTGGTGAATATGGATTCGAGTTTGGGTTCCCTGGAGACGTCTCCCTAGTTGAAGATGCCAAGGCCAGCGAAGCGCAGCACCGTCATTTCCGCCTACCCGGGGACAAGATCACCGACCAAAAGCTCCTTGGAAAATCCTCGACCTTGAAGGAGGTCTGTCGCATCAACACTGAGGTAAATCCCCGCACCCATGTCTTCCTTTGTCCTTTTTGCAAGACTTCCTGTTTGATGTTCCCTTTCTTACGCTCTCAACACATGGGATTCGTCAACTGCATGAGATTGGAGTATGAGGAGAAGCTCGATATGGTAAAGAAGGCTACCTTCAAGCATTTCCATGACCTAAGGATCGAAAAGGAGACAACTTCCGGTGCCATTAAACGCGCCGTTGAGGCGGAATTCTCTACCAAGGCCTTCTTGAAAAAGGTCAACGAGCTTGACATAACCGACTCCTTGCTTCGCTCCAAGCTGGCCTCCGCCAGGGAGGAGTTGAGAAAGGAGAAAGATGCAGTCGCCGAGCTACGAAAATTGTTGGAGGCTTTGCGGGTAGAAGCTAGAAAGAGAAAATCTGAGCTCGAGAGGACATTGAGGTCAAAAAGCGACCTTGGGTGGAAGCTCGAGTCCGCCCGGGCTGCACATGCCGAGGAGGTGGAGAAGCTAAAGCTCCAAAATGATCGGGGAGTGAAGAAGGCGGCGAGAGGGGCACGGAAGGAAGCGGTGGCCAAGTACAGACCTCAGTTCGGGAAGGCTGAGAGAGCTATCAAGAACCTTTAAATCGTACAGGAGAATGCGCTCCTCCAGTCATTAGCCTAGAGCCGCATCGACCTCCTGAGGGAATTAGCTGAGAAGGGTGTCTCCGGACTCGATGCTGACAAGCACAAGTAGAAGGTTGCCCTTGCGGACTTCCGAGCCGAGCTGGAGGCCATGGACATCGTGAATCTCGACCTTGAGCAGGACCTCTGTGTGTCCCCTCTATCTGACAGCTCTGGTGACCTAGCTGCTCTCGCGGCCTCTACCTTTGCCAACCCTGAAGAAGCCTCGTCGCAAGAGGTCGCTACTGTCAATCTAGAGGACTTCGAGGTAGTATTAGGAGACCAGGCGATAGCAGGAAGTAATCCCCCTGTAGAACCTGCTACGGAGGCCCCCAGCCTTCCTGCTGTTGAACCAGAAGCCTCGTTCCCCCCAGCTCTTAACCAGTTTGGATCGAACCTCCGTATCATATCTCCTAGAGCTTCCTTCGAGCTCTTAAAGGATTCTACCCAGGCTGTTTAGTTTTTTTTTGTTTTCCTCTGGGCCTCTTTTTTCCTCTTGTCTTTGTAAACCTAGGAGGGTCTAGTTTATGACTTGTATGCCCTTTTGGAGCCTTTGATTTGACCTTATAAATTGTTTCCGACGTAAGCCCGACAACCTTTTCCTTTCTCTATTTTGCTTTCGCGTTACTCGTAACTTGACTCTGCAACTTTTGCGTATTTTACTTCTTGGTCGCCAAAGTACCCAACGTAGTTGGCAAAATAGGCTCATTGGAATTAACATGTTCCAAAGTAACATCATTGATCTTGAATGGTCCCGAGTTGTGGTTTTCGGGTCTAGAGTTCATCGAGGAAGGTCCTTTTACTCCCCCGATGTCGTTCTCGCTTTAAAGGAGCACGCGAATCCTTTCATCGAACCTTTAGGCGGTTTCTCCTTTGTCAGTTCTATTCTTACATTTCACCCTTCTATGAAGTGGTGATCATAGGCGTGGAGGCAGACTCTGGCTTACCCTGTCGATTGCCGAGGCGTCTAGGTGTAGCTCGGTGCTGGCTTACCCTGTGCCACACTTTCAACTTTCAAAAAGGTGTCTCCGTGGGCACGACCCGAGTGCTTTTAGTATGCTTAAGCTTATATTAGAAATGGATGAAACATTATTGAGGTTGCCATTCCACGATCGGGGTGTCGTTTCACCAAGGCACTTATGAAAAATGCAAAATTTCAGTCGGACATCCTGGCCAGGGCGCCGACGCGTAGGAGTTCGAGGCTCAAAAATTTTGAATGGTTCTGTGTGACCATAATATTTATATATTTTTTAAATGTCATAGCTACATTCATTCCCGGGCTGCCTACGTGCCCCGGAGGGGGATTAGTGAGTTACGTTGACTTTGTTTACAACGCTGGCTCCACGAAACCACGTCTCTTCCCCGAGGTCGGTTTTATGACTACAACGTGTTTTCCTTTTTTTTTATCGTCGACGAACTCTACTCAACTGGAGATCACAGTGATCTAGTGTCGGAGGTAACCTTCTCTAGAATGAAATATATTTTAAGTCAGAGTTACGATAAGATTAAAATTGTCGCGCTTTCCACTTTCCTTGCAAATGCGGGAGACCTTGGGAAACGGGTTAGGGCTAGTTCTCATAGCCTCTTCAGCTTCCCTCCTGGAGTTTGTTATGCTCTTTCCACTTTCCTTGCAAATGCGGGAGACCTTGGGAAACGGGTTAGGGCTAGTTCTCATGGCCTCTGCAGCTTCCCTCGTGGTGTTCGTTCTGCTCCACTGGAGATCCACACTCAAGGAGTTGTTATCTCCAGTCTCGATGTGGGGCATTGTCGTGCGAGCTCAGGGATCTGTTTTTACTCCATATGGCGTGATAATAAGCTTGATGCTTGATGCCGTGACGCGTAAGCGGGGTTTTTCCGCGTTTCCTTTACTACTCTGCCGACCTCAACCGCCGAGTTGGTTGTTTCGCGAATCCTAGATTACTGTGTTCGGAGCTTGGCCGTGGTCCGGTCAAGGTTTTGCCTTAACGTTGAGAGCTCGGTGCATGCTTGCACGCGTACCCCCACTAGATCTGATTCGCCCTGTCCTGGTGTTTGATCGTTCACGCCTCCGAGTCTCAAGGCTCCATGCTATTTGCGTTGTCACTGACCAGTGGTGGTTTCCGATCTTGTTAAGACATTCAAGGCCGTCATCCAACTTCATGTCCAATGCTCTAGTAAAAACTTGGAAATACTTTCCGTCTTTGTAATCCTTCTGTCAGCCCTTTGCTCATGCCAACATCAGCCTTCTCGCAAACAATGTTAGCCAATCGCCCATCAATACTTTTGATAGAAGTAAGGGCAGACATGATCTTTTGAAAAGAAGAGAGAGATTCCAGTTGTGGCGGCTGTCAGCGGTTGCAATCATGGTGGTGGAGCCGTTACCGTCGTTTTCTTCATTATCTTCAAACATGATTTCCTGTGGTTCGGTTATGGAAGTCACATGTAGAAAAGTGGAGGTTCGCCCCTCCTTCTAGCGCCAATTGATGGATCCGAAAAATCCATCTCCGAACCAAGGTGTATAATCTGCGATGTTGAGAGTCGAAAATGGGATTGTTTTATTCAATATTCTGCTTAGTCATTATTATACAATCTAAGTGTTTTTTCCTTGACCCAAAAAGTGCCTCTCGCGGCCTCCCCCCATTCTCTGACTTCCTCCTTCTTTTATAGGCTTAGATGAGTTTCGTAACCATTCTCCGACCTGACTCCGAAGAATCTGCCCTCATAAATGTGTGAGTTAATGTTTCCTGATTATGTTGACTTTATTGTTGTCTCGGAGGTATGAGCTCTTTCCTCTTTCGCGGCCCATACTCATCTTGCTCCCCCTTCCACTCTCCTATGAGCCTCCGCTGCCCATCTTCCATTCCCGGTTTGCTGTTTCGGTTCACTCAAACCGGATTTAGTTGGGTGGAATTCACCTCCACTATACTGCACTCCATTAAAATATTAAACAAATGGCTTTTTCCTTAATGTATTCATGTTATTACTCGATTGATAGTCGAAAATAACAATCAACAACGATTATGCTAGGGGCATAAAATATCGTTAGCTTTAAAACTCACGTGAATACAATAATTTTGTGTCGTTTGTTTCTATTTTCTTGTTACCAACAATTGTATTGGTAAAGTCAAATACATGTTTTTTTTTGTCTAGTTTGATTTTTTTTTTAATGGAAATTTGGTTTTTGAATTGCAGTGTTTGAACTTTAAAAATCTGTTAAAATTGTGAACTGTTAAAAACCAGCTGTTACTTGCTTTTTCTTTTGACGTATTGTGTGACTATGCATAGTTAAAAGTATTCACCCTCCAATTATAATTGTGTGATCATTGAAAAGAAAATTTTACCAAAGATTTATAAGTATTACCAGTCAAGAGCTAAGTTAAATGTTTTTCTTATTTCTTTTTTTTGGCCCAATATCTAATATCTATATAGTCGAAAAAATCACCCACTTCGATTATACAGTTAGACAGTGGGAGTCTCTCTCTCCCCCTCTCTCTTCCCTTTGCAATGAGCCCTTTAGAATTGATTCATGAGAAACGTGATATGGTTCCTGAATCTTCGAACCTTGAGAAACATAATTATAAGTAAATTGCGATTGGATTTGCGAGTGTTTCTTTTAATAGGGTAAGATAATTATTTTTTTTTAAATATTTTGGTCCAATTCTGTTGATTAATTTTAAAGGTTAATTAAAAAGCAAAGGTCAATCTCGGTTTTTACACGACTTGAGTAGGGTTATAATTCTCCAGAAAATATTAAGAAGGCAAACAAATCAATCTGGTGATGTCACATTAAAATACACGTTCGAGATCGTTAAACATATGTTTTTAGGCTTTTTTAGTTTTTTTTTCCGAAAATTTGAGAGGAGTTCTCGCGATGAAACGCCACCAACTCGCTTGATATGAGTGACACGTAAGCTTTTGAATTCACATTTAATATATATATATACACACACATAGATAATGATATAAAAATGGTTTATGACAAAACGCAAAATTTAAAATTTGACATAAAATTATAAGTTAAAAAGTTACACAGAACAAGAATACATCAAAGTTGGGCAACACACTATGCTAAAAATTTCAAAATCTTATTTTCTAACATCTATAAGCTCATAAAAATGGTTTATAACAATCCAAAGTTTAAACTATATAATGATAACTAGGATCATTATAAGCCGACACCCATACTAATCTTTGAATCTCGAAGCAATCTGAATTTTATTACTATTGAAAGGTTTATGGATAGCTAAGTTGCATATATAATACCAACCAGCAAAAATCGATCATCAGTTTAAACCCTCATGAAAATTTTACACTCCAAACATAAAACCACATGTTTACCGGAATTTGATTACTTACTATAATTTTGGAGAAATTCCTAAACTATTCTAAAATATGAATCGAGCGGCACAAGTGGTACAGTGGTTATCACCTCTGTTGGCCAAGTTCATTTACTTGGGTTCGAACCCGAGATAATGTCCTTTTCAGAAAACTATTAAGCCACTAGGCTGATGACAAAAAAAAAAATCTAAAATATAAATCCTTGTTTGACATAACAGCACTACCCTTATGACATAAAACTAGTAAGAAACAATTGGGCTAAGTGGCAACGCGCTCCACGTTTAATGGGATCAAATACAATTTATGTGGACTTGAAATGAAACAGAAAAAAAACAATAGGCCAATTTTGTGGCCTCAATGCAATATCAACCTTTTGTTAACAATCAATTTTGTGAAAAAAGAAATATTATGATTAGAGAATGAAAACATAAAAAGTGAAAGTACATGACATATATAGTGAACCAAAAATTCGTTTTTAGATTTCTAAGTGGAAAAACATGGGTAACTTTATCGGTAAAATGATAATTAATTAAGAATATAACATACACATCATATTAATAAAAGAATTAATAATTTTTTATACAAGTGAAAACCTCTCTCTCTCTTTAGAGTTAGTGGTTTGGGTGTATGTTTTTTTCCATAATTTTTCTCTCCTTTCTTCTTCTAAACCTTCAAGATTCTCTAACTTTATTTTTAATCTTTTTGAAATGTTAATTGAAAATTTTAAATAGATGAAAAAATGTTAGACATATTTTGAATTTTAAAAAATGGAGATAAATATGTTAAATAGTAAGATATCACTATATTCGATTGAGATAATAATACTATTTTAGATAGTACTACTATTTCATATAAATAATACTATTCTCTGAGGTGCAATAAATTTTCAAATAATTTAACACCATAAATAATGAAAGTGAAAATAAACATTGCACAAGTAATAAAATATGAAAAATTAATTAATAACACAAATTCTCAGACATATAATATATTAAAAAGTTACAAATATTGTTTAACATAAAATGGAACATAGACAAACTATTTCGAATAGTAAATACAAATGACTACATAGGAAAATTATTTTAATAATTGTGCTATTTGAAATAGCACGGCTATGTAGTAAATTATCATATAATTAAACATAGTAAATTGAATAAAACGTAGTAATTGTATATGAGTAATAAAATGTTAAGATATTGCTAATTACAGAATATATGAACCATTTTATAAATTAAAAAGTTAAAATTGTTTACCCTATAACATAATACAGAAAATATAATGACTGTTTCATGTAGATGCAATATATATATGTTTATATAAAATTAAGTAACATCTACCACCTACCAAAAAGAAAAAATTAATTTAAGTATGCAAAACTATTACATGTAATTGTACAATATAATTAAATAAAAAAACTGAATTTATAAAAAGGTAAATTAAATATAATGAAGTTGATTAGATATAGTATGTTGAATTAAATTTTTGAGGTGCATCGTATAATTACACATTATCCTCCTTAATATTAAAAGAACGTACTCTTTAGTGAATTTTGCTGATGTGTCGATCATAGGTGAACTTTCAGAATTAACGTTATAATTTCATTGGTCGATGAGATTGTCTTTTCTCTCTTTTTTTATATTTTAATCGTCCTAATTAAACAACTTTAATCGTGAATCAATTTACATCATCTGCCAAACAATATGTTTCCATATATAGTATGTGTGCATATAAATTATATTCCTTACCATATAATTTTATTAAGCATATAATTTCACCAAAAATACCTTGTTTTATACGATTTGGTGGTTCAACATAATATTACAATTGAAATAGAACTAAGTTTAAAATGTAAACTTGTGAAGTTTTCTTTAATTTGGTCACTTTATGAATTTTATTTTATGCATTTGTTATACGATGAATTCAAAATCGAATATTAGTGTATTAGTTTATACATTATTATTACATAAAAAATAATATAATTTAGAATTGTGACACATACCAAGTATATCATTCCATATTGTATGAAGAAAATATTATTAAATACATTGCATGATGGTTTATCATAGCATGTCAATAGTCCGTTATCATTCAATATGAGTTTTTTTATTGCATTTTATAAAATTATTATATGGCAATTTTATGTGTAAATGGTAATGTAATAAATACAAAACACTTATAAAATGATAACGAATGATTAACATGGTAATAAAAGTATTTACTACAAGATGTTGTACAACATTCGAATAATTGACTCATAATTATAGAAACTCTATGTTATTTAAAGTAAATAAAAAAATAATGAATCATGCAATTTGTAACGATAATGAAGTTTTTAGGAAGTGCATATATTTTTCCCACACTATATGCGTATATGTAATAATATGTTTCCATAACTTAAATATAAATTAATTGTTTTGTGTTGTTTTCTAAATATACTATGTGCGTGATCACTAAACTATCGACTCATATATATATCGATCGAATTGGTTGTGTTCATAATCACCTTTTTCGAAAAACTAATCATCTCTATTTGGTCACCAATGCATAAAGCAAGTGAGGTAAATTATATATTCATCTCTACGATTTATATATAATGACAATAGTATGAATAATCCTTTCATAAATTTAAACTTTGTCGTGTAATGAATGTAAGTATTTGGTTCATTGGGCTACATTTATGCACAAGAGAATGTAAGTTCACTTTCTTAAAATTTTTTCATTAACTTTGTAATGACAGATTGTGGGCATATTGTTTAATAATGGGTTTTGATGCCAAAATCTAGCTTAATCATCCATTAAGATCCTAGATATAACCCTACGCTACTACATCTCAAGATCTTTAAGAGATCTACTCACTAAGATTCATGGAAATCCAAAGACAAAGTTTGGGTCTTTGAGCTTCCATAACCTTAGATCTAGAAAATAAAAGAGAGAAATGGAAAGGAGAAACATACATCTTAAATAAAAAGATCCAATGTATTACAAGTATTTGATCTTGCAAAACAAAGAAAAATATAAGAAAAGTTGATAAGAGTTGCAAAGATATGTTCTTGGAGGCTAAGAGGTCCTATTTATACATGTGTGGGGGGGGGGGGGGGGGGTAAAGNCAACCCACTATCGGTCCCTTGCTGCTCACTACCGAATGTCATGACTAATAGTGGCTTACATTTGGCAGAAAAATGTCCCATGTTTCCCACTATTGGTCCCATGCTGGCCACTATCAACCAACTGGTCGATAGTGAGCTGCATGTGCGGCCTCTTGCTTCTTCTTTGCCCCTTTTGATTTCCCATTTGCTTCCTCCTTCCCCTCATGCATCTAGCTCCTATTTTCCTTGATTATTGAATTCAAAACCACATTGACTCCATCCATTAAGCTCCCATAGAGCCACTCCAAAGCTTCATCTACAAATGCAAAAAGATGTATGCAAATGCAACAAATCCTAAGACTAGACTCTAAACTTAAACTAGATGAATTCTAAGGAGATAATTCAATATTTACAACCCAAAAGTAACAAAAAAATAACTAAAATACACCTAAATATGCATGAAAATATGTACACATTAACTTCCCTGGACTTGTCATTTGCTTGTCCTCAAGCAAACAACAAAGGTCAAACCCAGAAGCGAGGTTTAAAAATGGGAACTCAAACCCAAGATAGAAAGTGATTGCTTTATGTCCAATGTCCTAAAGACAAGTGCAATGGTGCAAAGATCATCTAAGAGCCTATGTACTTCTCCATGATCATCACAAAACCAACTCTTAGAATCTAAGCTAAGCATCCATAAACAATCTGTTCGCCAATTCTTTTTTACATTAAGTTTAAACGTGAGTTGTTAACTTATGGACAATGCATCTCATCCATTCGGTTTGGTTCTTTAGAAAGGGTTTTGTGTGAAGAAGTGTTTAAAAGAGTGAGTTCACACAATATTTATTGGTTTCTCTCAACAAGTACTTCATGACAATAGACAAAACCAAGGTGGTAGCTGATATGCTCAGGTTTTCACCCGAGATAATACTGCAAGCGTACAGATGTACATTGTAGTGGTTGGGGATCGAATCCACAGAGACCAAAGAGTAGCATGAAGAGTTAAGATCAAACAGCGGGCTAAGACTAAAAAGATGTCTTTAAGAATGATGCAAAAATTGAAATTAAGAGAGCACATGAACCGCAACAAGCAAACGAGGTTGTAAAACAATCAAAGAAGTGTTGGGCATCGG
>OVAN01010908.1:0-15223 GCA_900406275.1 Anastatica hierochuntica
CATTAACATCGATAATGCGATTACTCGAAAACAACACATCGAGGTGAATTTTATTATTATAAAAAATAGCCAGGCTGCCACTTAACCCAATAGGATCCACAATGTACAAATTATTAAAACCAAACTGATCTTGTAATTTTTTTAGATTAAAAGAAGGTTGTTTAGTTTCCGATAGGAATACAATATCAGGCCTAAATTTATTCCAAAGATCCCGCAANCATCTTCACAGATGAGCCGGTGGGTTCAGGGGAGCCACCCATTCCTTTATGAGAAGTCCTAGGGTGCACCATGCCCCTCGTACCTCTTTTAGCCTCACCAACCACACTGTTAGTTTCTGCAACCTTTGAAGCCTTTAAATCAAAACCTGTAAATCCCAATCGCTTTTTTGGCGAAACCATTAACATCAAAGTAATTTTCCGAAAACTTATTCCTTTAATTCGACCGGAGTTTTTGCAAATGTTATCATATTTATATTTCCTCGTGTCCAATTCAACATCTTTTACAGATGAAACAAGAGCATCTATATCCAAAATACAAGACTGGTCAAATCTATTAAAGATCTCTCCTGACTGTATACTCTTTGGAACCTCCGTAACGACCACAGCAATGTCATCGACCACATACTCCCCGGCAATTCCACCAAACCAGCGTAATTTCCCATCTCTGGATCCAGCCTCGATCCGAAAAGCTTCCCCCAAAACGTATCCTAACTTAGCCGATTCTAGCCATTGAGATCCAGAGAAATCACAAGTACGCTAACAAGATGGTCTCCTTCAACTTCCAGCCCACATCGGATCCGTCCCATGTCTCCGAGACTTCTAAAGCCACCGGAGCTCCACCTCCGTTGATGGTGCCATTGACGACACCAAGAGTCACCGGATTTGGAATCTTCGAGACACCACTCCGACGATGACAAGGCATAGGCCATCATCGAGACCCTCCACTCCACCATCGCAACCATGAGCGTAATCCGTATCAGACCTAATGCCAGATCTGAGATTGTGCCCTTGACACCGCCACCATCTTCCTCTGTCACTCCCAGAGCATTCCGACCAAAACCAGAGCCTTCCCTTGCAAATCCATCTATGAAAACCACTGATCCATTTTGATTCTTGGCTCCCTTACCTCGTGAAGCACTGCTCCTGTAACCCGTTGAAACAAGCTCTGTCGTATGCCACCGATCTTGTGTGGCTTTGTTTGCTCCATTACCTGATCTTCCCTGAGATAACTCTCCGGCATCAAGCTCATAACCTCTAATCCTCAAGCACATACGAAACCTCTTAATCTCTTGAGAAGCTTGGGCCATCGATTCACACTTAGACATGGTACTCCTCAATCGAAACGTAAGCTCTCTCACCTTGTCCAATGATTGTATCCCTACACCGACGCCCAAAATTCCTTTCCTTTTCATAACCATAACCTTCCCTTTCTGTGAAATAATCGAGATCCAGAAATAACCCTTCCCAATCCACCGATATCGCTGAATCCACACCATCAATACCCCTCCTCCACTCTTCCAATCTCTGCGAATCCATAGTGAAACACCCTTGATTCGATTAGACCTCCAAATCCCAAATTGAAACCTCCTACATCCTTGATCCGAAACTAGGAATCCCGATTGTACTCTCCTGTAGCTCGAAATCGGAACTCGAAAAAACGAGAAAACCCTAGCAGCAAACTCTCCATCGCCGTCTCTCTCTGTCTCCATCGCCTGTTATGTGCTTTTATCTTTTCTTTATAGATTTTATACTTTTTAAAAGATTATTCATCTGAGCTTTGTCTTCTGGTTTCAATGGATTCTACAATTTGTAACTCAATTTTATTTTGTTTTCCTTATTCTTCTTTTTTTTTTTACTTCGTTAATTACATCTTAATTGGAATTTATATTTTTCGATTGATTATGGTTGATTCTAACGGTAGCGAGTGACAACGTTGAGGTTTATACCGGAAGGATTGAATAGACGTGAGAAATTTATAAAAATAATTGAAAGGATTGGGTGTAATAATCGACACCCAAAGAAAGAAAAATAAAAATAATACATATATATATATATATATATATATTCATGAGTCAACCTTTTTAAAACCGGTTTAATTTACTACTATCTGGATGGGCCACGGGTCCAAATTCTAATACTAGGCCGGTTTAGGCTCGCGGGTCTAAGATCTATTTTAACATCCATAATCAGAAGTATTGTCCAAGATGAAGGCCTTGCCTAGATGGATTTTGATGAAACTTGTAGAGCAGCTAGATATTTGAGTGAGCTTTCATATCAAGGTGGTTTCACATCATTAGAAAATGTTCTTTACTTATGGCCAATGCATGTCATTCATTCGGTTTAGTTCTTTAGAAAATGTTTTTGTGAGAAGAAGTGTTCAAAAGAGTGGGTTCACACGATTTTTTATTGGTTTCTCTCAACAACTAGTGCAAGAAAATAGGCAAAAGCAAGGTGGTAGCCGAACAATTTACGCATACAAACCATTTACTTCCTCTAATTGTCCTCTCCCGATGCTTCCTAAAAATCTAGGCATAACCTTAAGGTGTTTTCCGTCCTACAACTATAAACCATAAAATTTTATTTCTTAACACACGCTCTTTCTTTTCTTTTGTAGACAACTATAAATTCTTAAACATTTTGACTTCTTAACTACTAACCTTCTTTTGATTCTTCGAGTCACTATGATAATCATTGTTAGATTCTTTCTTTTCTTTTTATAGCAAGGGTGGACTCTCTAAATCTTTTTTTTTTTAATTTCTGAGGTTATAGCACAAATTTTTCTAATCTCTAGATTCTTTTTCTCTTCAATCTTTCTTTCTCTTTCTCGGTTTTCCCTTTTCTTTTCTTTCTTTTATTTCAAACACAACCTAAGATCATATTTACATTAAAGAATACTTACTTGCCAAAATCTACACTAACCATTTCCAAAACTTCAAACAAACCCAAAACCACTAAGGATTTTCCTCTCATAAAACTCTTGTTAACCTTAAAATGAGGCTAACTCTAAGGAAGTATCCTCTTTGTCGTTCAACTTCAATTCACTCGGAATTTTGTCCGTGTGTGCACTTCCCAAAAGAGGTCTCACCATCGTATCTACAAGGCAATCCTATCACTGTTCCCTATGCAAATGCAATCAAATCTGCTTCTAGCTTCCTAAGTATATACAAATGATGCAAACTATACAAAATGCTTTTGAAAACAAAGAGAAAATCTTTTTGGATTTTTTAAAAAAGTTTTTCGATTTTTTTGGTTTTTCAATTTTTTTTGGTTATTCAAAAGTCATAGAAATCAATAATGCATGAGTCAAGAATGCTAAACACGAAAACATCAAAATTAAAAACGACATTAGTACTAAGCCCCTCCTTGGACTTAAACTTCACCGTCCCGGTGAATCCTAAGTCGTGAGAGTGACCTTAAAAACAATTAAAAAACTAGTAAATTTAAAAATAAAAACATAAGGTTATCAAAAAGAGATAAAAACCTACATTGATCACACGTCTTCTCCACACCCTCGGTTGACCCGCTACTGGTCATCTAAAAAATGAAGAGTCTTGTTAGCAACTAACTTGCTAAGTAAACATATGACATCTAAACAAATCAAACACATACTAGGAAAAAAACATGTACGAGGAACTAAAATTAATGCAATGCAACATTTGACCACTCACCTAAGTGTGGTTACCTCCATGTGGATTTTCAAGGTTTTCCCTTAGCCACTGTTCTCCACCCTTTAATAACCGTCAAGCAGTCACCAGTTATAGCCACACAGTGTAAAGCTGATAAATGATCAACTCTTCGCTGCATCATCATGCAACTTCACAATGATCAAAGATAGTGAATCTTATCATAGTGCTTCAAAATATTTTCTGGAGACAAGTCATGGTCTTCGAGCTGAAACAAATGATCCTTACGATAGTCTTGTTTTGGTGTGCTAGAACCTCACAAATTTTTTCTTCATGAGAATCTGTTGACATATAAAGATCTTAACGAACACTTTGATCAATAACAAACGAACTTCTTCCTTTATTAGCTTAAGAAAATAGATGCTCAAAACTTAAGCTCTCACAAAACTCTCTAGAAAGTAACAACAAAAACCTAAACTCATAATTAAGCTATTTATATGTAAAAATCAAAACCAAAAACCTATTAGGAATAGGAAAACCTTTTCTCTAGGCTTATCTTAATTTAAATACTTAACCATTTCTAACAAAAGTCCATATCTCGGTTTTGTTAGCCCTTTAACCATTGCTCGGTTTACTCCCTCTTAACTTGCGCACCAAGTTTATAGAGATGGATTCAAACTTACGCCAACATTCTCCCTCTTAAGCTTGGAACCATTTTCCCCTAAATCTTTCATGCCCATGAGATTATGCATTTCTTTGAACTTGATTCTTCCTAAAGGTTTTGTCAAAATGTCTGCCTTCTGCAGACTTCCTGCTACATGTTCTACATCTATCTTTCCATCTTCAACACATTCACAGATAAAATGATACCTTGCATGAATATGCTTACTGCGGCCATGAAAGACTGGATTTCTCGTCAATGCAATGGCCGACTAATTGTCTATCTTTATGACAACCCTCTCACACGATGAACCTGTCACTTCGCAGAACAAGTCCTGAAGCCGAATGGCTTGTCTAGCTGCCTCTGTCCCAGTCTTGAATTGAGCCTCACATGAAGATAGTGCTACAGTGTCCTGCTTCTGTGAACACCAAGAGATTGGTCCTTCTCCAAGGTAAAATACATAACCCGTTGTACTTCGGCCGTCATCCGGATCTATGTTGTGACTGCTGTCACTATACCCAATCAACTTTGTAGACATCAAAGCTGACCTTACGAAGCTTAGCTCGAGATTGACAGTGCCTCGAAGGTACCTCAAACATTTTTTTAGTGCTGATCCATGTGACTCTTTCGGTGCCTGCATATAACAACTCAACACACCAACATAATAAGACAAATCAGGTCTCGTATGGAGCAAATATCGGAGACAACCCATGTTCCATCGATAGTTTGTTGCATCAATATCTTTCTCCTCCGTCGCCTTAGACATCTTGATACCAGCTTTCATTGGAGTTTGAGCAGGATTACATTCACTCATTCTCGCCTCCTCTAAAATCTTTAGAGCATATCGTCTTTGATTAAGTGTTATACCATCGTTAGTTTGACATACCTCAATCCCAAGATAGTATGTCAATCTTCCTAGATCACTCATCTCAAATCTCAAGGCCATATCCCTCTTAAACCCTTCGATAATTTTCAAGCTTGTTCCAGAGACAAAAAGATCATCAACATATACAACAACTAGAAGAATGTCATGGCTAACCTTTTTTCGATATACTGAAGACTCCTTTGAGCAGCGCCTAAAGTCTAATGCCTTAAGAGTCTTTTTCAATTTCTCATTCCAAGATCTTGGAGCTTGTTTCAAGCCATACAATGCTTTGTTCAGTTTATAGACTTTTCCTTCACTTCCTTCTGCCACAAAGCCCTCTGGCTGTGTCACATAAACTGTTTCCTTTAGTTCACCGTGAAGGAAGGCAGTTTCAACATCCAGTTGATGTATCTCACATCCATGGGAAGGTGCTAGATTAATGATAAATCTGAGAGTTTCAATTCGCGTTACCGGAGCAAACACTTCTTCATAGTCAATTTCATGTTTTTGTACGTACCCTTTTGCGACAAGCCTAGCTTTGTGTTTTTTTATGCTACCATCAGAGTTTCTTTTGAGCATGAAAACCCATTTCAAACCTATTGGCTTTACTCCGTTCGGAAGATCAACTAAATTCCACGTGCGATTCTTCTTAATCGAATGTATCTCATTTCCACCAGCTAACATCCATTCTTTCGAATCTTGAGCCTCTTCAAAATCCTTTGGCTCATTATTAATCCAGAGAATTAACCTTATACTTTCTTCCTCCGCAAGTAATAGAAAGTCATCAAACTTTCTTCGTTTTCGTCTGATCCGGTTTGATCGTCTTAAACCGGTTTGGTTATGATCTGCATCATCGCCATCGTAAACATCATCATCACCATGATTATGTCCAATCTCAATTTCAGCTCTTGTCTCTGTTTCTTCCTCATAGAAACTCTCTGTTTCTTCTTCTTCAGGTTCAAGTTCCGGCAACAAATTCTCCAGAGGCTCTACGTCTCATATATCATGGATCGTAGTTGGATTTTTTCGTGTGATCCCTCGATTTCCATGGCTTCCAAACTCAATTATAAAATCTCCGGTGAAGCTCTGTTCATGAAGATTCGTGTTCCAGCTCCAGCCGTTTTGTTCATCGCAAACAACATTGCGGCTCACAACAACTTTCTTTGTTCTTGGTTCGAGCAATCAATATGCCTTTGAGCCTGGCTCGGTTCCTAAGTGAACCCGCCTGCGAGATGGATCATCAAGTTTCCACATATGCGGTTCATCAACTTTAGCATATGCGATGCATCCGAAGATTCGGAGATGCTCAAGATTTCCCTTATATATTTCGTAAGGAGTTTTATCCTTTAGAGCTCTTGTTGCTATTCTGTTCAATAAGTATGTGGAATGTCTAACAACTTCTCCCCATAGAAAATTAGGAACCTTCATGTGTTTTAAAATGCTCCTCGTCATCTCCATGAGAGTACGATTTCTTCTCTCAACAACTCCATTTTGTTGAGGGGTGTAAGGGGCTGTGATATGTCTTTTGATTCCTGAAGATTCACAAAACGAATTAAACTCTTAAGACACAAATTCTCCTCCTCTGTCAGTCCTGAAAGTGAGTATTCTTTCATTCGTTTCTTGCTCGACTACAAGTTTAAAACCTTTAAACTTGTTAAATGCATCGCTCTTGTCCTTGAGAAGAATAATCCATATGTACCTAGAATGATCATCTATAAGAACAAACACATATTTGTTTCCGACACTTGTGTTTGGAGTGATTGGATCACACAAATCACAATGAATAAATTCTAGTACCTTTGTTTCTCTAAACAACGTTGCTTGAGGGAACATGTGTCTCGTTTGTTTTCCCATTAAACACGAGTCACACACGTTTCTCTCAAAGGCCACATTCGGTACTCCTTGAACCAGCTTCCTCTGTTCCATTGACTTAATAGTATCGATTTTTGCATGGCCGAGACAGGCGTGCCATCTCTCAGAATCATTCAATGTATTTGCGACGAGGCAATTGGTGTCTTTACTCTCCAATTTTGCCTTATAAAAATGGTACTTTGATCTGGTTGTTTTGACAATCAATATTCCATGTTTGTCATGCACCGTGAGAAGCTCTCCTCTCATTCTCACGTCACAACCAGCTTCAGTAGCTTGTCCTAAGCTAATGATGTTACTCCTTAAATTTGGGATGAAATAAACATCTGTTATTCTCTTTGTATTGTCGTTTGTGTCCATAAGCTCTATCGTCTCTTTGAATTTGATGACTATTCTGGAATCATCACCAAACCTTACCTTTCTAGTAACACCATCATTCAAGTCTACGAAGTACCTTCGGTTTCCCGTCATGTGATTACTTGCGCCATTATCAAGGTACCAAGTATTGTCTTCTATATTTCACAGCTCATACTTCTTAGGCATTATTTTCTCTTCATTAAGATACACCAGTTCATGCATTAGCAACTCATTTGCATGCTCTGTATCCTTAGCTTCATCTTCTTGGGTTTCTTTTAAGTTAAGCAACCTATATGGGCACCGCGAGGCATAGTGACCATACTTGTCGCATCGGAAACACTTGACCTCTGATATATCTCGTGTTCCTCGGCCTCCTTTGCCCCTTCCTCTGAAGCGACCTCCTCTATCTCTTCCTCTAAAACCGCCATTAAAGCTCAGAATAAAACCTCCATTCTGGTTCTGAACATTAGTCATGCTCTTGTTTTGACTACCTATCTGGTTCTGATTTGTATATGCATTCGATTGAGCATACACGAGTTTATTCTGATCCTCATGCGTGTCTTCGTCATCACACACACGCTCCTAGTAAGTTTTAGTCTTCCAACTATATCTTTGAAGCTCGTGTGCTTGAGATCCGGTACTTGCTCGAGAGAAGCGATTATATGAATATACTTGTTTCGTGGTAGGCTTTTTAAGAACTTCTTGACCATCCTTGGCTCTTCTATTTCTTCTCCCAGAGCTATAGACTTTGATGATATTTCAGACAATTTTCCAGCGAGTTCATCAATTGTCTCATTGTCTTTCATCTTTAGCTTATCGAATTCAGCCATCAAAGTCTATAGTCTCGCTTCCTTAACTTTTTTTTTCTCCAACATGGCATGATCTGATAGCATCCCACACCTTTCGAGCCGTGTTAAGCTCCCCAACTTGCAGAATCAGAGTTTCAGGAATCGACTGAAATAAAAAACTGTGGCCAAACCGTTTTCGTCTTCATCAGCTGTGTTGGCTTCTATAACATCCCAAACTTTGTTAAGTCTTAAAAGAACCTTCATGCGAATCGCCCACACCGTATAATTGCTTGATGTAAGAATCGTATACTTAATAGATGAAGAGCTACCTCCATCTTTTGTCTTCGTCGGCTCTACTACAGCCGGCGTGATATCTCCCATGATGTTAGAGAGATTTTGCTTCGATCACACAAGTACTCTATTTCGTATTTCACCGATCACGTGCCTTTCAAAAGACCTTCAATGATATCTATGACTCTGATACCAATTAAAGACCTTAACGAACACTTTGATCAATAACAAACGAACTTCTTCCTTTATTAGGTTAAGAAAATAGATGCTCAAAACTTAAGCTCTCACAAAACTGTCTAGAAAGCAACAACAAAAACCTAAACTCATAATTAAGCTTTTTATGTGTAAAAACCAAAACCAAAAACCTATTAGGAATAGGAAAACCTTTTCTCTAAGCTTATCTTAATTTAACTACTAAACCATCTCTAACCAAAGTCCATATCACGGTTTGGTTAGCCCTTTAACCATTGCTCGGTTTACTCCCTCTTAACTTGCGTATCAAGTTTATAGAGATGGTTTCAAACTTACGCCAACAACATATGGGTTCCTCAGTAAGCAAACTCATTGGAAACAAAAAGAAACATGGGTTCCTCACTTTGATAACTTGTTGTCATCATCATCATGTTAGTGAATGTCCAACATGTCATGCATATGGGCGTATTGTACATCGAAGCCAATGGATGCGCTATTCTTTATGCAGGAAACTGTATATGTAGCCACACTTGCAGTTGCACCAATATATGTGCCATGAACCTCTTTCAATTATGGATGATGGGGTAAGCTCGCTAGGGTTTGTTGAAAGAGAGGAAAAATGTTGCATGCGCCACCAAATAAGCGTTAACTTGTCGAGTCACAAGTTTTTCATCATGGGTGCACGAGCGATTCGAGCAAAACTTAGGTATGTAACCCCACCAGGAATAATTATTTTTCATACACTGGTGTGTTGAGTGTTGTTTGAGTAATGGGAGTATAATTTTGGTTTTCTGGTGCAGGATTAGTGATGACTTAAGTAAAGTTAGCTTACATTTTGTTCAATGCCAAATGTTTTCCTTTATGGGTCAAATCAGCCAAGATTGGCTAAATGTGTCTGTTTGAGGGGCAATATAATAAGACAAGAAAATAATAGAGAGAGCATTGACTTCAAAAGTTCTTTAAAAAAATTAAGTTCTTCAGATTTAGTGAAGACATTATGGATCATACCTGGTTAGTGGATGATAAGAAACATTCTCGATGGATCATCAATCTACAAGGGAGTCAAGTGTTTACTAAAATTCATTTAGAGGGCCATTTTTAAACCTCTGCACTAAGTAGAGATGTGGTCGCCCATAACCATGAAAGCATTGTTAGTGCATAGGTAATGTGCAAAATCTTAAAAACGAAATATGACATTTCAAATCGTGTTAAGAAGGATTTGAAATTCAACTCACAAATTGGAGGACGAATTATTTTTAAGTTGTGGGAGAATTGCAGCAATCTGAAACTAATAAAGGCCTAACCTTTTAAACAATATGAGAAAACCCATTAAGGCCCAATTTGTTTTACCAAAAACCTTAATTTTTTTTTCTAATTAAAGAGAATTCACCCATTATTATTTTCACATTAAAAGTAGTCATAACTAAACTCTGTCAAAATCAATTCAATAACCACAAAACCCTTGCACTCGCTGTTAGCCACCGCAAATCACCGCCGAAGTTCGTCTAACCATCACTTTCTCTCTCTTCCCAAGCACTGTTTCCCTTCGTTACTTATGCGTGTTGTTCTGATCGAAAATTTGATACCACAAGCAGATATATCTTCTCGAGATAGGCCGCAGTTGTAGTCGCTGACCATGTCTCATTAGGAGTCTGGATGTGCTGACATTCACCTTTTGATGTTTCGAACCATATGCATGTGCCACAACATGTCGCCAGAGACACCCCCAAACTGTCGACGGCCTATACTTGGATGACTATCAAACCACCGTAGTGGTGGCACCGCTAGATCATCGTTGGGCCACCATCGGACTACCACAAAACCACCGCCGAACTGCCTCCTCCATTGAAGTTCTCATTGAAGATCTCCTCACAGGTGGAATTTGCCAGTTAGTGGGTCACGTTCAATGTTTTGCCAACTCTTTTTTGGGCCTTTAAATGGGTCTTATCTGTAGTGGGTTAAGGCTTAAGTTGAACTGAATTCTGGTTTTGCTAGTACTAATATATTTTTGTTATGGTTTAAGCTTGATTATTCTCGTAGCTTTTTCCAGTTCTCCATAAATCAGAAACAATATTTTTCAGTGACTAAAATTAGGGTTAGACCATAAACTCCACAATCCCGACATAAAAACTCTTTATCATGCAAGCGTAGGATCAGAATTACTTGACTTTTAGATTTAGTATTTTGAAAAAGATTTATGTTTATTGACTCTCGGAAGGTCTAGTCGCCCAATGGGAGACTAGACTCGTGCAAAGTCTAGTCGTCCATTGGGCGACTAGACTCTCAGAAAGTCTAGTCGCCCACAGTTTACTATACCATGTCCTCTCGATCATCTTCTCCATTAAATCCCGGTTCGATTGTCTCTTGTTTTGTCTCGATTGGAGTTTCCGTTAAAGTTTTGCGATAATAATCGTAAAGACTTGTTCTTTACATTAAAACTTCGTATCGATCGTAGAAAACGATAACGGTTAATTCGAACACCGAAACTATCTAAACTATACGATTGATCTTATAATTTCGAGAAACTGTCACTACGTAATCATATGAAAAACCATTTTTTCCGGAAAAAATCGTAAAAGTCACTTCGTCGCAAAACGGCCCAGGAAGGCCTAGAACGCGATAAAAGTCCACTTACGATTCCGAACGAGAATGGTCCCAACTACGTCAAATATTTACCCGAGTCCCTTGAAAGATAAATGGAAAACGCGATAAAGTTAAAGTTTGAAGATAAAGATGGAAAAATCGTGAAGATAAGGAGTATTCTCGAAAAAGGAATATTTTCGCGGGAGCATATGCTCAAATCTAGGGCGGAAAAAGAAACGAGATCAACCTACAAAGGCATATAGAAGAGGGGCTAAGGAGAAGAGAGAGGGGAGACAGAAAAACTTCTTCACAATCCGCACTTAGAGCAATTAGGTTTATTTTCGTTTTTGTTAGCGAGTTGCGTCTCAACTAGGTTTACAAGTTTTACGTTGCTAGAACTAGGATACTCGCCGACAGCTCTCGCGGGCACGACTTATCACCTGTTGTAACGCTCAATGCATATGCGGAATAAGATCTCTAACGCTCAAAATCTGTCGTTGTTTGGTTTAGCAGAAATCCGGGACCTCAAGGAAAGTTAGGGTTTCTTGACTTCCTTCAGCTACGAAAATCGACAGTGCGAATTTCGGTTTCCACAATATATATATACACGTGTAGAATTGGCTTGCTAATTTCAGCATCCCAAGTAGTGTTTGTGCATAAGGTGCAAAGGTAAGTCAATCTGTTATTCCGTAGCCATGTATGCATCATAGAGCATCTACGAGTGGTGAGTATTGGCTCTTATCCATACAAGGGAAAACTTCTTCGAGAGGTACGGGCGAGTACTTAATTAGTCATCTTTATTATGTATCTAGGACTATCATTTATTGTGTCGGTACATAAGATGCTATGATTGCTTCATGTTTTAATACCAGACTTGCATGATTGAGATGTTAAGTTGGATATACAGACTTGCCTTGCGCACCATTTTATTTTATTTTTTTCTTTTTAGGTGAGACTGACTACTAGTGGAAGATGGTGGACGTTGTTTGATGTTGTTTTGGGATCAAGATGCTTTTAGTATTTTTATTTATTTAAATTTCTTTTATTTTTTTATTTTGGATTTTTTATTTGGTTCATTATGAATTAGTTAGTTATTGTTAGACAATTTTATAAGTGTAATACATTTACTATGGTTGGTAAAAATTTAACTTTAAATTAGACATGTGACATGTGAAATATCTAATCTATTAAAAGAGAGACATACTTTTTTTTTTATCAACCACACATTAAATAAAAATCTCACAAATTGGGTAATCAATTTGGAGGATCAGAGTTTACAAAAACATAATCATGTAAGGGAATGCACAAGTGCGGGCCAGGCTATCTGCTTGGGTGTTCGTCACTCGTGGGATGAGGGATAGCTTGAAACCTAGAGAATATCCTTGAAGTAATTGGAATTCCTGGATGAGCGTATAAAGTGTTGGACAACCTTCAGAATTTTGGATTACATTTATGAGCTCGCGCAATCTGTCTGGAAAAACTGGCAGCTTATTCCACGGTTGTGAAGCTTTGACATCACCAATAGTAAAGCTTCCATCTCAGAATGTAGTGGTGAAAGACTCCGTTGTTGGCCTTTCATCCCCATCAAGATTACCTTGTTATCTCTATCTTTGCAGATCTAACCAAGTCCAGAAGTAGGGTATGTTTGTTTCCAGGACCCATCTACCTGGCAACATATGCCATCATAAATTGTTTGATCCACAGATGCCGTTTCTCCTTCGGAGGGGATCAAAATTTGTGCTTCTTTCCATGCTTCGCAGTCTGTCTCCGCATTTTTGAAAATGTCATCTGTATCCGATTGTACCCCTTGGAAAACATTTTTATTTCTTGCTTTCCATAAAAGCCATAGTATCCATGGAAAAAGTTCATAACGTTCCTTGTCATGATTTCTCAAAGGATTCCGTCAGAAAAGGTAGTCCATATTTGTGTATACTAAGGATGTTGGAAAAGCCCCATCCTCTTCGGATCTTTACAATAATTCCAAATATGTGTAACCGATTCGCACTCGAAAAAGAGGTGATTAATCGTTTCCTTAGTGGAGCTACAACGTTTACATATTGTTTCACAGCGTACTCCCCTGTTGACAAGTTCTGTGGTTACCGCTAAGCTCCTTGTAACAAGTTGCTAGAGATAATGTTGAATTTTTAGTGGGCATTTTTTTCCAACTAAACGCTTTCAAGGCCTCTAGGCACATCCATTATTATTTATTCGAGCTATCTCCACATAATTGAGGAGTTTATATCCCGATTTAATTGTTTACTGGCCATATTTGGTGTAGTGCCATATTAGATCATCATTTGTAATGGTGCTACTGGGATGAATACCTCTTAACAATTTTATATCCTCTTGATTAAAATACTCTTGTAATAGGGGCAAATGCCAATCTTTCGACGTTGGGTTTATCAATTGAAAAACTTGTAGTCTAGGATACCAATCTCTACCCCGACCTCTCGCCGGACGTGGATTAACATCCGGAATCCATGGGTCATCCCAAACTTATGTAATAATCCCTGAACCTATACGAATCCTAACTCCTTGTTGAAGCAAGGCCTGAGTTGAATATATACTTTTCCAATCAAAAGAGGGCGAATGAGGCTTTTTAGCGTTTAGTGGGTGAACCTTTGATATGATCCTAGATGAGAGGATCTCGTCCCTTGATGCACTTCATGAGTTGTGATGATGATGAACAGAATGTTATGGCTTAAACAGTGGCTGATTGAATGAATCGAGTGAAACTTCTTGAAGTTGCGGAATCTCTTCAAGACTTTCTAAGTTACACACTTGAATAAGATTGTAAGGATGGATTGTTAGAAACTTCTAAGAGGTGTGGAATCACTCTCAAACTTTCAGAATTGTGCTTGTAATGCAAGGGCAGAATCCGAATACACTAAACAAGCTTTTGATCAAACAAATTTCAAAAATAAAATTTTAGAAGAAGAAAGTGCTTGATAAGTTTTCTACAAGGAGAGCCACGAAAATATAAAGAAGAAAAGAGAGAGAGAGAGTTGCATGAGAAATAAAGGCTTGTACATGCACAAAGCCTAAGAAATTAAAACAGAAATTAAATACTAAGTTTGAACATAAAATTGGCTCCTCTTCCTATGAATTTCGTCACCCCCTTTGAGCATATAATATATCACTTATTTTGGGCTTGAATTTAATCAAGAGGTATTTTATTTAAGTGTTGTGGCCTTACCTCATTTAAAACCTTACTTGGAAAACCCATTGAGACAAAAACAAGTGAAGGGAAAAAGAGTGTAAGTCACAACACCTCTCTTGATGACTTGCTCAAGTAGCTTGAATCACAACCAGAGTAGTTGGATAAGCATACTCAAGACTGCCCTGGATAGTGTATAAGAGTTGTTGTAAAGTTTGCTTGAATCTTGCAGCCTTGGAACGAGTCATTGGACCAAGAGGCACATATAAGTCTTTGTCTTCTACTTCCTCAGCTTCAAGCTGCTCCTTTTCTCCTTCTTTAACTCCATCGATCTCTGGTTCAAGCTGCTACTCCATCTCCTTAGCTTTTTTAGTTCCTTTGCTGGTCATAATCATATCATCCTCTCCCACTTGAAAAGGATTTGACCTCAAATTTGTTTTTTCTACACAAAAAGGAACTAGATCAGTAATATTAAAGCTTGAGCTTACATTATAATTACCATGGAGATCCAGCTGGTAGGCGTTGTTGTTGAGCTTCTTGATGATTTCAAAAGGACCATCGAGTTTTGGCATAAGCTTGGACTTTCTTTCATTAGGAAACCTCTCCTTTCTTAGATGTATCCAAACTAAATCTCCTTCTTCAAAGATCATCTCTTTTCTACCTTTGTTAGCATGCTTAGTATAAAGCTTGGTCTTGTTCTTCAAATTGATCCTGGCCTTTTTATGAATTTGCTTAACAAGTTCAGCTTTCTTTTTCCCATATAAGCTAACTCTTTCACTCACAGGTGAAGGCATTAGATCCAGAGGTGATAAAGGATTAAAACCATAAACAATTTCAA
>OVAN01010909.1:0-15222 GCA_900406275.1 Anastatica hierochuntica
ACGCCAGACCTACGAACGAGTCTTGAAACCGATTGACGACTGAACTAGAAGACGATCTAGACGTCGATTGAACCGAGACCGATGGCCCATCTTGGCGCCAGTTGGCGCCAAGATCAGAGCATGGTCCTGGCGCCAATTGGCGCCGAGACAGAAGGTCCGCCTTGGCGCCAAGACCAGAGCATGGTCCTGGCGCCAGTTGGCGCCAAGACAAAATGGTCTTGGCGCCAGTTGGTGCTAAGACAAAGTGTTTGTGAACATTCAAGACAGGTCTATGCACTTTAATCCTCGAGACTAACTTCTGTTGACCCTCGATTTCTAGTCATGCATTACTAACAGGTTTGATAGGTTCACAATTCACTTAAACATCAACTTCTGTTGGCTNAAGAAGAATTGCTCATCTAAAATTCTTTCAGGCTTTTAAACATTCACCTTTCAGCAGTTAAACAACCTAAAATCAGAAACTAAGTGATCAATTCAGTTTCATGCATTACGATTAACTATAGACGAAGATCCATTAGATAATATCCCTAAACATGCAATTCTATATCAACAAATCATGAATCCCCTATGTGAGAACCCTAAACCCAACGATTAAATTACTCACTCATGTTCAGAGAATCAACACAAATCAATTTCGAGAGAGACATGATCGTATATTGCATAAATAAGAGTAAAAGAGGGTTCCGAAAGCTGCTCAATGAAGATCTAAGATGCTTCTTCTCCCTAGGTTACAAACTTTCTCAAAGCTCTCTCAAAGTCAGAAAAATTGTATAATGTAAAGAGAAACTCGAGTCTAGGTCTTTTTGATGAAATCCGGTCTGAAATAAGTTCGGTCTCGTTCTTCGTAAAATTGGTCCGAAATTCGGGACATGGATCAATCAATCCATGTCCCTGGATCGGTCGATCTATGTCCAAAAATCTGGGTATTTTATAGCTTTGCACGAACACTTCCTTCGAGGCTTGAAATCCATCCAAAATGCTTCCTTTTCGCACATTCAAGCTCGAGTCCTGTAAAAACAAAAAAGAACACAAAACCGCGCCAAAACAATCCGAATACATACTAAAAACTATAGATCTCGAATGAAAATCATAATAAAAACATACTAAAACACTGACACATCAATCACAAAACCAACTCTTAGAATCTAAGCTAGGCATCCATAGACTATCCCATCGCCAATTCCTTTTTACATTCAATTAAGCTAAGGCGTGAGTTTTTTACTTATGGGCAATGTATCTTATCCATTCGTTTTGGAGTTCAAAGAAGGGTTTTAATGTAAAGAAGTGTGAAAAGATTAGGGTTCTCTCGATTTAAAGTGGTTTCTCTTAAACAAAGTAGTGTAAGACAATAGGCAAAAGCAAGGTGGTAGCGAACAATTTACGCATACAAAGCATTTATTTCCTCTAATTGTTCCCACCCCATTGCTTTCTAAGGATCTAGACACTTACTTGATATAATTACCCATCCTAAATCTAGAAACCATAAGCTTTTATTGAACCAAACTCACTCATTCTTTTTCTTTCTTTTTGTAGACAACTAGAGATTCTTAAACTTTTAAACTTCTAAGCTACTAACCTTCTTTTTAAATTTTAAGAGCCACTATCTAATCACTTGGATTCTTTCTTTCTCTTTCTTTTTAAGGGTGGACTCTCTAAGCTTTTAGGTTTCTAACGGTAGAGCTTTAACTTATTACTAATCTCTAGTGCCTTTTTCTTTCACTTCTTATTCTCATCTTTTTCTATTGTAACCTTCTTTCTTTTTCTTATTGAAACAACCTAGGATCATATAAGCACTAAGAAACATCTACTTGACTCAGTACTCACTAACCATTCCCAAGACGTAGACAAACCCAAAACCACAAAGATTTTCCCCTCCTATAACTCTAGCTAGCCTTAAAGTGAGGCTAACTCTAAGGAAGTGTCCTCTTTGTCGTTCAACTTCAATTAACGCGGGATTTTGCCCGTGTGTTCACTTTTCTAAAGAGGCCTCACATATCGAAATAATAGGGGATTTTGAAGAAACGGTTTAAGGGTTCACAAGGGTAGATCACTACTCTTAAGATTAGAGTAGCCATTTAAGTTAAGATAGAGTGGTAAAAGATGGTTAAAATATAGCTCAAATGTAGTGATTTCACATGGTCAAGTATGACAAAGCCCATAAGCAAGATGCTAAAATTCATTAAAAAACTATCTTAGATAGGAAATGACTCAAAAGATAGTCTACTTCAACATTCGCAAAGACCTTTAAGTGGTCAATTCCGATCAAGGATTTTCCTAAGACAAAAAGCGGTCTAGGCAACATCTTACTTCTAGTGAGGGCATTATTCATTAAACAAAACTCATCTATCTATGAGGTAGTTTCATCATTGTTCCCTATACAAAATGCAATNCTATATGCTCCTAAAAACTAAATATTCACAAATGTATGCAATCTATATGCAAAGCTTTGAAAATCTTTTTGGATTTTTCGGAAAATCTTTCGATTTTTTGGTTTTTTATAAGTCATAGCTATCTACAATGCAAGACTCAATATGCATGAAAAGAAAACAACAAAACTAAAAATAGCGTTAGTACTAAGCCCCTTCCCCGGACTTAAACTTCACCGTCTCGGTGAATTTTAAACCGTGAGAGTGACTTATTAAAAACGCATAAGAAAACCGAAAATATGCAATGATATATACAAGGGAAAGTAGGTGTACCTTTAGACAACTCATATGTATGAGTGTCTTGTGGATCCGGCGGAGGAGTCGGGTTCATTGTTGTTCCGTTTTGATCTCCATGGCCGAGATGAAGAGGGGCCAACGGGGAGTCTTTCCCATGTTTCCTCCGGGATGGTTCTTGAAATGAAGTCCTTGGCGGTTGCATTACATGCTCTTGTTGTTCCCGGATCACCAATGGCGGAAGAGCTACCGAACGCCTTGATTGTAGGTGTTCATGACCGCTTGAATCTTAAACTTCTGCTTCTTCCTCACTTGATGTGGCATAGCGATTATACTTGTCGCTCTTCTTCATTCTTCTCCACAATTTAGTGAGAAAGTTTCCTTTTTTCTTTATGATCTTCTCCTGGTCATTCACCTTTCTTTCTAAGTACATCTCGTACTCATTCCTTTGGTAATCTGTGGGTGGTTCTTCTCTTTGGTATTCAAAGTCAAAGGTACTTTCATCTTCTTAGTTTGGTTGTGGTTCGTGGGGATTGGTTTTGTAGAGTCTTGGCTCACTCCGTAGGGAGTGATGGTTGACAAGTAGATGCTGAGGTAGATGGAATGAGAGGTTTTCATCCTTAGTGGCTGTGGTGTGCTCTTGTAAAGGTAAGTAGCATGCCTTCCTTTTTCTTTCCTCATCAATGAAAAAATAGATCACTTGGATGTTGGTGAAACCAAGATATGCATAGAGAAACTTCTCCTTAACCAAGTGTTTCATGTCCATTTTCCGCTCTCCCTTCAACTTACGGAATTCCCCAAGGTTTACTCCCACATTGAGAAATAGTGGAGTGAGGAATCCGCCTATGCGTATCAAAGGCTTACTTGTGGTCCTCAACTCTTCATGGTAATCCAACATCTTGGAGATGAAGACACCTCCGTTGTTCACATTGTTTCCCTTGAGGTCTTCCATTATCTCCCCACTTGGTTCTTTCAACATCGTCTTGACACTTTGGAACAATAGCTTCAAACTCAAGGGGCTCACGAGTTTAGGCAAGTTTCTTCCCACGAATGTGTTCCCAAGCAATTCGAAAAGGTATCGAATGGTTGGGTTTCGAACCTTTAATAGCTTGGCCGAACCTTCATCATATTCTCCAAATGCTATTTGCTTCCAAAGCATCCTTTATTCGAGTCCATACCCATAACAAAAATCTTCCTTCGTTTGATCAAACCCATATATTTGACAAATCTCCTCAAGGGGTACCTTGTAAAAGTCCTCCTTGATTCTAAAAGTGAGATACCCGACGCTTTTATAAGGACCACGTCCTTGTACCATGCTAACCGTTGAGAGGAATTGGAGAGTGGGGGTGACGCTAAGTCGGATGGTTCATCGATGGAAAGTTCCCCATGTCCATTTTCCTAATCAAGTACTTAACTTCATTATGGATCTCCATTTCCCTCAAAATTTTTTCATCCGCCCAAGTTGTCCCAACAACCTTGGCATTTTCTTGGAGATGTATGTAAAGGCTTGTTTCCTCATCATACCAACTTGTGTAAGTCACATTTGCTTGTTCATTTGATGCCATTTTTCCAATCTACAAAAGATAGTAGATATCATGATTTCAAAATTTCTTTGATAAACGAATGTAAAAGCGTAAGAGGTATTTAACTTTGAATCAATTTTAAACACTCAAGACAAGTCACGATAATTCTTGATTCTTAGCATATTTCCTTAACCAAAACATTCAATCTAAATGCCATACTTAAATGATGCATGGACCGAAATTTTTCTTCAAAAATTGATCAAAATTTTCTGCAACTTCCAAGCTTAGCATTTTTAAAATTTCACGAATAACCGAATGATGCATATTTCATGAGTTAGATGCCTATAAGAATCACCAAGAGAACGTTCAATTAAATCATTTAAAGACCTTTACTAAAATTGGATAAGTGTGCACTTAATATAATTTATCCAAATCCAATGGTAATGAACAATGCTCAAGGATTTCAACAATGAAAAACAAGCAAAGCAAGCCTCTTAGCAACATAACAATGCAATGGCAACTTAAATAAAGGTTCAAAGGAAATCCTCTTGGTCCATAAAAATCGAAAATTCTAGGCATTAAAGGACATCATTCAAAAATTGTAAAACCTTTGAACTCTTCATGTAAATAGAGCATATGTATCATGAATTCAACATAAAAACCAATTAAACTAATTTTCCCCAAAATTCTCTCAAGAATACTATTCATTAGCACTATTCACAAAGAAGAACAATCTAGGATCCAAGCAATTTTTAGTTGTTTTTAAGAAGATCTAATCCATGAAAAGTCAACAACTAAGCTCTAGCTACCAAGATAACTCACAAACAACATCTAACTCTTCCCTTTTCATGAAAATAAAAAATCATCATTAAAAAGAGAAGGAGTTTTTATCCATAACTTTGTTTCTTGATGCAAGTATGAGTGTGAGAAGTAAAGAGATTGTGAAATGCTTGCAAAAATGGATGATTCTTGTGAAAAATCTCAAGTTTTCTCTTATAGCTTTCAAGAACACAAATTTTAGCTTTGAAGTGATGGAAATGTCGATGATGATGCTAAGAGAAAGAGAGTTATAGCTTTTTCAAACAACATGTGCCAATAATGCTCAAGTTTACAAGATAGTGAAACTTTCAAAAATTGCAAAAAGGGGTCCCTAGAAAATTCTTTTATAATCATTTTGCAAAACTTGAATAAAATCACCCTTAAAATCTTTAAATACAATTTTGGAGGCAAAATCAAGTTTAGCTTTTGAAAAATTAGGACCAAAAGTTTTTAAATTTCATCAAAAGGGTTTAGTTTTCTCAAATCAAGCTTTGTAAAATCACTCTTGAAATTCTTTTAAATGGTGAAATGCAAATGAAATGCTTGAATTCAAGAGAACTTACCTTGGCCAATGGAGTGTCTTTAAAATTGAGTCATATCGACTTGTTGTAGGTGTTACGCCCAAACTCTATTTCGGTTTGATCTTTTCCTTGATTAACTCTCCTTTGGTCCCTAAGTTTAGAGCAAAGGAATGTCTTTGGAACAAGGTTTTTTCCAAGACAAAATCACCATTTTTAAAATTAAAGGCATGAAAATTAAAAACATAAAAAGAAATATTTACAAAGGATACGCATGAGATTGCCTCTCAAGTGCACTTGTTGAAGGTCATTAGCTTGACCGTTCTTCCTTATTTTTAGTTGGTGAGATTAAGGACCACCTCTTCATGGTTAGGTCCTCTTGGAGACTTCCTTATCCCCCAATCTCTAATCTTATTGAAGTTTTTCACTCCATTACATTTGACGAAACGAGGATTGTAGCTATCCATTATCAAGTCCAAATTCTCGTGGGGCATATCTTTTTTGAGGTCTTCCTTATGAAGTAAATTCCAAATTCTATCATTTTCCAAGCTCTCATAGACTTTCTTCTCTCGAGTCCTACCCTTTTTCTTTGGTTCCCTTAAGTAGACCGTACCATAAAAAGCATTGTCTCTTTTGGTTTTAAGCATTGGGTAGGAGACTCCTTCATCGACTCTCTTTAAGATGAGCCATTTAGTATCAAAGTCTATTGAAGCTCCGGTAGTAAGGAGGAATGACATTCCTAAGATAAATGGGAAATTGGCTTGGTTGGACTTAGTATCCACAACCACAAAGTCACACATACCATGTGTATTATTCACCCTTATCTGAATGTTCTCAAGCCTTCCCATAGGAGTCTTTTTAGATGCATCCCCAAGTAAGATGGGATCCGCTCCTCTCTTGATCTTGTGTTGAAATCCATGTTCTGTCACACGGTCTAGTGATATGACATTAAAACTAGCAATGGTGTCCGCCAAAGCATCCTCAAAATGGTAATCCTTAAGCGCACATGGAATTAGAAACCTTCCCTCATCATTGATCTTCTCTAGAGTCTTCTACATCGCTCTAGTTGTTGGGATTCCGTTGTTCCTCATGATCTTCTCAACCTTGTCTCATTGAGAAATAGCCTTTTCAACTTCTTTTTGACAATGTCATTTGTCTTAGCTTCTTCTTCTCATTCCTTGGGAATGTCCAAAAGATCTTTCTTATTGAGTTCTGTGTAATGCAACTCAAGGATTTGCTTCTTGAAGCGTTGAGGGTACGAGAGTGTGGACTTAAGAACCGAAAGACTCAAAATGGGGAAGTCTTCCTCACTCACCTCTTCTCCTCTAGGCATATGCCTAGTAATCTTTTCCCTTTTCTTCAATGTCTCATCCCTTGAGACATTGGGTTTCTCTTCTTTCACGAAGATATCATCCTTCTTAGCTTCCTCCAAAACATCTTCTTTAGTGGCCTTATCAACAAGTAAAGGTTCTTCTTCTTCTTTCTCAATTTCGACACCTCCTTTCTCTAAAAGAGTGTCCCTTTTCTCAAGCTCCATTCCAATTGGGGTGTCTTTCTCTTCAATTTCAAGGTCAATTTCGACATGATCTTCCTTAAAATATGGGTTCCCAACCAAATCTACATCCAAGTAATCAACAATCTCATCAAGAGGATTCAAAAATAAATTCTCAATATCATCAATAATATTTTCCTCTTCAAGAGTAAAGACAATACTGTCCCATGGTTGAGTAGTGACGTCGATCTCTTCTAAGAAGGCGTTGCAAAAATCTTTGCTTGATTCTCCCTTCTCTTTAGCTACTCCTTTTCCCTTACGGTCCGAGATCACTTGTTGGAGTTGAGAATCTATTACCTTGACATGAAAAGCAAGAGCTTCATGTTTGACATTCATGTCTCGGTAGATAGACTCTATCCTTCTATTCATTTCCCCAAACTTCTTGTTGAGCTCAGCTTTTGTCTCATTTTGTCCTTCCACTAGATTCTTAAGCATAGCATGATTCTCTTCTTCTTTGGTAGGACCGGTTTGTTGATGAGGCTTTTGGTAGTAGCCTTGCTTAGATTGGTATTGGTACCCTTATTGGTTGGTATTTTAAGGATAGACTTGATCTTGCGGATTCTCCACATTAGTTCTTGGGTTAAAGGCTTGTACCCTTGGTTGAAGGATTTTTGGTAGTACCCTCCTTGTATGTAGCTCACTTCCTCTTGATTCTCCACTTCTTGTCCTTCGAATTCAGTTTCCGCAAAGTGAACACTTCTTCTTGTTTGTTGAATTAGCCTATCCACTTTATCACTTAGCTCCTTGATCTTGTATTCCTTAGATCCGGTGCTCCTCACCGTTCTATCATAGTCATCTCCATCGCAATTGTCGCTTTGGGCAATGTTGTATATGAGCTTCTCTCCTTGATCAGCGGAAAGACTAGCAAAGCTTCCCATGGAGGCAGTTTTCAAAGCCAATCGGTACTTTTCTTGGATACCTCTATGGAAAATTTGAAGAAGGTTTCCCTTTTTGATACCGTGGTGAGGACAACTCCTTATATATCCGTTGAAGCGTTCCCAAGCTTCATAGAGCAATTCCATTCCTCCTTGCCTAAAGGTGGAGATCTCATTCCTAATCTTTGCCATCTTTTGGGGCGAGAAGTACTTAGCCAAGAATCTCCTCTTACACTCGTCCCATGTTGTGATAGAAGAGGTCACAAATCCTTTCTCCCATTGAGATGCTTTGTCTCCTAAAGAGAATGGAAGCAAAGTCAACTTGATGATTTCCTCCGGCACTCCATTGATTTTCACCGTTCCGGTCAACCTTTCAAAGTTGTACAAGTGCTCATGGGGGGTTTTCCAACGCAAGACTAAATAATCTAGCATTTTGCACCATATTGATCAAGCTCGACTTGATCTCGAAATTGTTGTTTCGGATTGATGAGGGTCTTATACCCATCCTTTCGCCATTAGTAAATGGCTCATCGCCTTCTCCGATCCTAGGTTCTTCTCTTAAGAGGTGGAATGGACGATTTCTTTGGTCTCCTTGACCCATGAAATTCCCTTGATTGAGAGGGGGGATTCATTCTTGTTGAGGGTTCTCCATAGGTGGACGATTCTCTTGTTCAACCTCTTGATTCATACCCAACCTTCTTAGATGGGCTTGTCTCTCTCTAGCTCTTCTTTGTTTTGAGTGTTGCCTTTCAATGATTGTTGGATCAATGTCAAGAAATCTTGTATTTGGCTAACGTTTTGATCTTGTTATCATGTACCTTCACAAATCAAAGAAAATCAACAAAAGAAAGTAAGAAAATTAAATAAAATAAGAAAAAGATAAAATCTAGTTCTTGAATCCTAGAAATCTCTTTGAAGATCCTAGCTAAAGCCTAAATCCAATGGCAACGATGCCAAAACTTGACGTGGGTCGAGTTTACAATTTATAAGCCTATTGCCCTACTTTCAATCCCGCAAGAGAACGAGGTCNATCTTGTATTTGGCTAACGTTTTGATCTTGTTATCATGTACCTTCACAAATCAAAGAAAATCAACAAAAGAAAGTAAGAAAATTAAATAAAATAAGAAAAAGATAAAATCTAGTTCTTGAATCCTAGAAATCTCTTTGAAGATCCTAGCTAAAGCCTAAATCCAATGGCAACGATGCCAAAACTTGACGTGGGTCGAGTTTACAATTTATAAGCCTATTGCCCTACTTTCAATCCCGCAAGAGAACGAGGTCAATCGTAGTACTTTAGGGTTATCCAAGGATTTAAAGGCTCAACTAGTAGAACCTAAGCAAAGAGAATACACTAACGGTTCTAGTATAGGGGGCGATTTAGTAGGGGATTGTCACAAGTCTTCACTAAATCTAATGGTAGTCAAGGCCAAACATGGTGAAAACTCACAAAAGAAAGCAATAAGAAAGCTAACAAGAAAATAAAGCAAGAAATGAATAAACTTGGACCTAATCAAATAAAAGATAAGATCTTGAGACAATGGTTATGGCTTCAGGCACAATCTAGAGATGTGATGGACTTTGGTAAGGTTTTATTCGAGGATCGAAGCTATTCCTAGACCAAGGATCCCTCCTTTGTCGATCAATCCACTCTCATGACGGAGATCTATTCACCCATACACATTACAAGGCTCAACTCTCGTTTGTTGCCTATCTAAACCTGTAAGTGATAGTGATTCTCAAGCCCCTTCTAGCCATCTAGTAATTAGGTAACATCCATTCTCATGGGCCCAAGTGAAAGACATAGATCTAGTTCTCTCAGGCATTTCATCGAACACTTTCTAGGCGTCAATGAGCAAGCAAATAACTANGTAGGAATCTATGCCAAGATCTAGCCTAATCATCCATCACAACCATAGTTCTAACACTAGCCTACCATATCTCAAGATCCAAGATGGATCTACTTACTAAAATTCATGGAAATCCAAAGACAAGAAATGGGTCTTTGACCTCCCATGGTTTTAGAAGAATAAATCTAGAGAACGAGATGAAGGAAAAAAGATCCACATCACTCAAGAAAATAAAGAGTTATTAAAAAGTTCTTAGATCTCAAAATGAAAGAAAATAGAAGAGTTTTGTAGAATAAGTTGTGATCTATTTGTTCTTGGTACATAAGGGCTATATATACTAAGAGACGAAGAGAGGAAGCCCTAAAAAGGGTCTTTTTCACGTCAATGCTACTTGGCATCGACCGCAGGGGAGCTGGCATCGATGCTTGGGTCAATCCTAAGTAATGTTGGGCAGAAATCTGCCAAGGCAAGCCAGCATCGATCCAAGGTGAGCCAGCATCGACCTCTGGGTCGATGCCTGGTTCCCTTGGCAGCTTCTTGTGTCTTCTTTCTCCTCTTTGATGCCTTGTTTGATACCCACTTCTTCCATAGTGTTTAGCTCCTTTTTTCCTTGGTTTTAAGCTCCATTTCCACCTTAGATTCACCTCTAGAGCCTCCATGAATCCATCTTGAAATTGCACCTACAAATGCAAAGAAAATTGTATGCAGATGCAATATGCTCCTAAACTAGACTCTAGACTCAAACTAATGCATTCTAAGACTTATATGCAATATTTACAACCTAAATGTGGATGAAATTAAGCTAAAATGCTTCAAAATATGCATGAAAATATGTACACATCAGCTAGGCTAGTATAAGTTTTGAGAATCCACAACTCTTCCTAATCTAAGCAAATATGAGGGTTTTGGTTTCCTAATAATTTACTTATCAATTCAAAATAGAAGCAATAACATAAAAAAGAAAGACAAGACAAAGCAAGAAAGTAAATTAAGCAAAAGAAACAAGCATGAAACTAACTAGCATAAATGAGAATTAAAGACAGGTAAAGTGATGGATCAAGGGTAAATGTAACAGAAGAGACTAGTAAAATGGTATTAGTGGTGTTAGTTAAAGCTTTTAAGAGCAATTCTATGACCAAAGACATCGACATCTTACTCTACTCTCATGGTAGAAAATTATTTCCTATATGATGCAATCACTCAACTCTCGCTCATTGCAATTGAAAAATAAATAAGAATCATTAAGAACAAGTCCATATAGTGACTAAACTCCCTAGCAATCAACTCTCATTGGCTAAGAAAGGTTTAGCATGGATTAGGTTCTCCTCAACATTTCGTCGAACACCTCTCAGGCGTGAAATGCATACATGTCAAGATTCCTTCAAATCAAGCATTAAGGCCTCCTAATCCATTAGAAACTAAATATAAACTATCTCTAACACCATCATTAAAATACTATCTAGCCAAATCTCAACCACCCAAGATTCATCTAAAGAATCTATTCACAAAGCATAAAAGAAAAGAGAGTAGAAGAAGAAATAGAAAGCAGAATCATAAATAAAGATTGGATTTTTGATCAAAGATACAAATATAAAAGAGAGATTCTTGATCTTAAAGATCAAGAGCATAAACTTAAAACATCCAAAAAAGTGTTGAAAAGTAAATAAGAGAAGAGAAGTTGTTGAAAGTTATGTTCTTGGAGGCTAAGAGGGGGTATTTATACTAGTGGAGGTGTAAAAGGTAAAGTGAAAAACTATCAAACGCATAACAGTATCGACCTACAAGTCGATAGTGGCATGCATTGGGAAGCAAGCTGTCTAACGCATGCAACTATCCACTTAATGCATGCCACTATTGACTTGCAGGTCGATAGCAACATGCATTGGCAGTCTTTGGCTTGTTCTTTGGTCCTTTGATAGCCTCTTTGTTTCCACATACTCCCCACGCATCTGGCTCTTCTTTTCCTTGATTATTGGCCTTAAATCCATCTTAAATTCATTTAGATTACCTTAAAGCCATTCAAAAGGTTCACCTACAAATGCAAAGAAATGCATGTAAATGCAAGATAATCCTAAACTAGACTCAATTCCTAAACTAAATAGATTTCGACACCAAAATGCATTATATAGAACCTAAATGCAATCAAAACATGGATAAAATAAGCTTATTTATGCATGAAAATATGTACACATCAGTCTCAGCTTCTAAGATTCCTTGTGAATCTCCTTGTCATTGATGTCATAAAAAAAATAAAGATCATATGCAAAAACTAAGAAAGTAAATGCTATAGAACAATTCACGTACTTGATATTTTCTAAGTTGTCCTTGCGATCATTTCTGTTGAACAAATGGTTAGTTAAGACACCTTCTCTTATTATAACCTTCTTGCTTACAACTAGAACATGAGGACAACGACCATCACGTGTAAGCTTTCCTTGGTGAGTAGTAGATTCATGTGGACCTTTACGCCTAGCATGACTTCTTTCTCTTCTTTTGTTTTGTATCCTTGCCGGTTGTTGCAGAACATGTAACATGTTTATTCTAGGCCAAAACTTCATACCTTGCATTGGCTCAATACCCTTAACATAGCCCTCCCTCCACCTTTGAGTCTCATAGTATTATGAGTAGTAGCCATTTGCATTCACCTTCAAAGCTGCTATAACACACATAACATGAATGCAAGGAATGCCATTCAACTGGCACATTCGACAACCACAAGTTCTAGATCCCATGCCAATGCGATAAACACGCCATGTATAGGTATCTTATGAATATTTCTAGTGCTCATGTACCTAATGCACTCTCTTGTATCACTTCTAGTTTTTTCAATCTCTTCATGTACCTTAGGAGTGAGCTTTGTCATCACCTTGCAAGCAATGATGGATCTTCTAGTATTCCTCTGCATACATTGCCTTATTATGTCTTTAAAAAAATCCAACAATGGTTTCTTCCTAGCATGTTTGATCTTGTTATTGAAAGACTCGCAGAGGTTGCTCATATTGTCGTTACAACAAGAGTCAATCCTGAAAAAGACCCGACTTCACCTATTTGGCTCTCTCATCTGTAATGAGTCATATACCTATTGATTGTACATCCTCAATGCTTCCAAGTTGTTTGAAAAGTCAGTTTCATTATAACTCTTTGCAATACTCAAAAAATATATCTCAAGCTCCTTAACTTTATTGCCTTTCTCCAATTTTCCAAAACATGTTTTGATCACCCATAAAAGTTGACGCTAGAAGGAGGGTAGCTTTCAAAAACAGCTACGTGACGATGGTTGGAGTTAATATTGAATCAGAAAATATCACGCCAGCACGAGCAGAGTTCACCTACGAGGAGATGAAATCTCAGCTAGAGACTTTGCAAAAGAGACTAGGAGAGATGGAGCAGCTTCTAAGGGATCAAACTCCAACTGCAGCTGATGCCGCAACTGCAGAGCTTCAGACCTTGAGATAGTAGATGGAGGCTCATGCCAGAACACTCCTGGAGAATACGCATCGTTTGTAGCAACTGGAGTTGGAGAACGAAAACTCGGCTTTGACGGCAAATCAAGCCACGAATCACAGGTTCAGGGTCCACGTGCCCCGGATGCCAACTCTGGAAACTCCTCCTACCAATAACCTCAGAGAAAGAGGAAACCCAGTAGCAACGAGAGCCCAGGAGGACCAAAACCTTGCTTAAGAGCAAGAAGACCTAATGGACATAGGAGAGCCGCAAGCCGCAAGCCTCACCCCACTCTCTAATGAGGCCAGACGACTAGAGCAGATGTTCTCCAGCAAGTTTAAGGCGCTGCAATCGGTGATCGGACGACTTCCGGGTTTTGCACCTCCTCTGAGGAAAAGTGTCCTAAGCTCTTATGCAGACACTCCCTTCTCAGAAGAGATCGCCCTCACCGACATGCCAAAGAAGTTCACTTTCCCATTTATTAAGCCGTACAACGGGACTTCCGACCCGGACGATCATATTGTATAGTACAAGCAGAAGATGCTTACTGTGGCAATCCAGAAGGAGCACAAGGAGGCCGCCATGTGCAAGGGATTCGTCTCCAGCCTGACAAGAGCCCCCTTACAATGGTTCATATCGATTCCAACCAGAACCATAAGATTCTTTGCTCATCTGACTGCTCTGTTTGTGGAGCAATTTTCTAGCAGCAGAGTGACTCCCAAGTCCTCTGATGACCTTTATGAGATTAGGCAGCATAAGGCAGAGCCACTCAGAAGCTACCTTCACCGCTTCAACAATCATAAAGTCACAATCCCAAACTGTAGTGTTGCCACCACAATTTCTACCTTTAAGAGAAGACTTCTGCCTCATGGTGATTTGTATAAGGAGCTCACTAAGTATGAATGCAGAACGATGGAAGACATGCTCTCCTGGGCCCAGGCGCAGATCAAGTAGGAAGAAGATCTACTTGGCAGGCAAGAATCTCGGGTCATGAGGACCGAGAAGATGACCAGAGATGACAAGCCCTACCGAAGACCTGCCAGAGATGATGGATAGAAGGGAACTAAAGGACACAAACCTCTAGGTAAGCCAGACGTCAACAAATTCCCGGTGGTGCATACTTGGTCGGACGTATCCAACCTGTCAATATCAAGCGCGGAGCTAGCAGGAGTCCTGAAAGAGATGGGAGGCCATGTCAAATGACCCTAGAAGATGAGGTCACCCGACCATCGCCGGAATCCAAACAAATGGTGCGACTTCCACAATGAACACGATCACAGAACGGAGGATTGTAAATCCTTAAGAATAGAAGTCAACGAGCTGCTCAAGAAGGGACACCTACGAGAATTCCTTTCCAACAAAGCTAAAGAGATGCTGGATAACCAGAAAGAAGGAGTCCCAGCCGGCTGTCAAGTGCCTGACTCCCCAAGGCACGATAGGCTTATCAATGTCATATCCGGAGGTTCGGAGATAAGTGGCATCACGCATGCCGCTGCGAAGAAAAACACAAGGCTTGTTAAAAAAAATCATGGCACCCAAAAGTCAAGCGTCATATTCTCAGCCAGGAAGTCATAAGTTTCACGGCTGGAAAACAAGATGGGATCTTGACTCCACATCACGACGCTATCCTACACCAAGTACTCAAGTTTCCAACCCCATGGGGAATCAAAGAGATCAAGGGTGATCAAGAAAACGCCCGATCTTGCTATCAGACCACTTTGAAAGGAAAGACGACTCCTTTATAGCAATTACAGAGACCACTTCACGCGTTGCCCACTGAAGAGCTGGAAGTGGAACAGCTGGATGACGTTCCTCAGGTACCCGGAGAGCAAGGCAGAAACCTCAGAATATGGGCAAGGTTGCAAGAAGGCATACACCAAAGGCTAATAGACTTTCTCAGATCTAATGTGGATTGCTTCGCCTGGTCCCATGTTGTGATGCAACCCAAGATCTCTGAACAAGAAAACAGACTTTTTAGATCTG
>OVAN01010910.1:0-15221 GCA_900406275.1 Anastatica hierochuntica
TCGGATATTCCTTTTATTTCACGTTTTTCCTTTTTTTCAGCTTTGCCACATTAGCAACTCCTATTGGTGGAACAACAGCGAGTTGTTCCAACAGCTCTTGCAGCACCTGCAGCTCACACTTATCTTCTTCAGCAACTTGTAAATTGCATGTCACAATCTAACTCTCTTTCACCAAGTAATTGAATTTTTTGCTCATAATCAAGTATTAAGTCCAATCAAGGTTTGTAATGAGAAAAGGAAGAACTTATATAGTGAAGATATACTCAATGTTTATTTATTCTTAGTTCTTTATTAGTAAAGTGAAAGTTTTCAAAGCCCTGAGACGACCCGAAGAACTATAGCACCAACCAAATGATCCAAAAACAAACAATATATATATAACGAACAATAACTAAACCTTACTCACAACGGAGACGGTAACTTCGACTCACGCAGTCGCGGCCACAAATGTCGGAGACAGAGTTGTCGTAGTGATACGTGTCACAAACATTAACCACAATAGGCGTCAATCCTTAGAGAGTATAACACTCCTCCTCTTCTGTCCTTTTCTGCTTTATCATTTCCACTGCACTACGATTACCCACTTCGCCTCCATTGTTTTTCTCATCGCCTGGAAAAACCATCTCTCCGATAATCGCCCCCGCAATCACCTACCATCTTACTCACTCCGGTCTCCACAATAAAACGAACCAAACTAACCAGATAAGGGTAGGCCGACAACACCCTGAACAAAGGCGCAATGACTCAGGATCCCAATTGTCGAACACATCCTCACGAATTGCACTCGGCGCCTATGACAGGAGGATACTGCATCGCGGTAGTAAAGAATAAAGTTGGAGAAAACAACTGCAGAAAGACGACGACCAAAAGGAGACACCGCCGCGAAAAAAAGACCACACATCTCCTCCTCTCGAGAATCAAAACAAAACCCGACAAACTTAAACTACTGAGGGAACCAGAACCATTAATAATGGTTAAAAAAAAACCTAACACTTCAAAATAATAGTACGTAATATATATAATCTTCAATTTACAATTAACACGACACGAGAAGAAACACTATTCTACATGACTATTGGGATATCATGATCATAATTTTTTTTTAAAAGGGAAATTGAACACTTAATAAAAAGCAACATCATCAATTTGAAGCCAAACACGTAAATTATTGTTAAACCTTTGAATTAATATAGTAAACGATGTAGAAGGATGACTTTGTAACACCCGTCCCTTACTTCCAAGACACGACATGCTACGACTCTATCTTAGAGTCCATGCAACAACGGATTATGTCCCAATGATCAACTTTATTAAACTTAAACAACTCAAATCCGAAATCAGTTTCAAATAACTCAACATTCAAAGCCAACAATAAACTAAAACATTTGAAGCAAAGAATCAGTGCAAAACATTAAAAACAAAGAAAAACCATGTTGATCCCAAATAACACCATATGCCAATTTCGGTCTCTAGCTACCCCGTCCTGCTCACTTGAAAGGGGGCAAATGGGAAGGGGGAAAGAGGGATGAGTGACAGGAAAATCACTCAGTGAGGTGGTGGATTGCTAACAGCGCAGCTCGAAAACCTTGCCTATCGAAACACCCACTAATAGATTAGAATTAAACACACAATCATGGCACCTAATATACCCAAAGAATCAAACAAGTTCCTAGATGCACATGAAATGCACCAACCAAGTCTTTGCCACACAGGACTTCCACGTACCCTTTCGGGTCTTCCACGTACCCTTTCGGGTCTTCCACGTACCCTTTCGGGTCTTCCACGTACCCTTTCGGGTCTTCCACTGGCTCGCCAGCCCCTCATATGATGCCCCGATCTACACGAGCACACTGTACCTCAAACACAAACAACACAGAGAACCAGTACCCCGATCTACACGAGCCTACTGTCTCTTCCTGCAACAACAACTATAATAATCCTTGATCTAACAATCATCAATCACATAAAAGAAGCAATCAACAATCAAGACACCAATCAGGACCACACGACGCGAGAAGCCTAAGCTATTATTAGATGCGAGTCAAGCTAAGGGAAAACGAGGGGTTCACAAAGTAGCTCCTCACCTCCTTAAAACCTAATGGGCCTAAGGTTTCGTGTGGGCTTTCATTAAAACATTAGGCCTTAGGGCCCGAGATGTTACGAAATTATACCTTAGTTCTCGAAAATAACACTGTCAAACCGAACTTTGTCGGTACTTACAGATGATAATTGATAAGTTCCGAAATTGTGATTGCAGAATTGGTCTAACCAGCTTATCTATCCAGAACAATAGATTTCCCAAGATCTACAACATTGCAATAAATTATACAACAGTCAAAGCACCTTCCTATCGGATTATATATAACAATTCTGAAAACTAAAACTAATCAACCAAGCTCATTGAATATTTATAATTATTTATACTACCAGGTACACAAAGGTAAGAAGGAGTCCGAATGCTACCCAAACACGTCTATTATCACTGTAACCATTTCACTGAACAAATCAGACAAATTCACACAAATATCATCCTAACTACAATATTATACAAAGGTGGATGCGATGACTGCTCAAAATACGGTATGTACATCTCATTAATAAACTATATTAAACAATATTTGTTTTTGATTCGTGTAAAAAGAGTTGAAGATAAATGTAAAAATCCAAAATGCAGTATTCAAAGAACGCTATAAACGGAAGAATATACTCCGAAAAAAAACTTTCAATCTGCCTTACAAAGACATGGAAGGCTCGCCATAGGGAGCACGAGACTAGGGATGTTGTCGTGGACTTATTTCAATATGGTTAGCCCGACTCTTATTTGATTTTATAACCCAAAACTCTTTTATTTTATCTAGGGCCGAGATGGGCTGGACTAATTTTAAACCAAGGTACCAACAGGGCGTAAAACAAATGTTTCTTAATTTTTTTGTGTAATTGTTTCTTCATCTTTCTCTCAGGAAGCGATGACAGTGTGTGGTAAAGGTAAGTTATTTCCCGTCAAAAATGCGAAATTCAATTTTCCCATCAAAACCGCAAAATTTAGCTTTCCCGCCAAAACCGCAAAATTCTGTTTTCCCGCCAAAACCGCAAAATCTTGTTTTCCCGCCAAAACGACAAAAATCCGTTTTCCCGCCAAAACCACAATTTCACTTTTCCCGCCAAAACCGAAAAAATCAGTTTTTTCGCCAAAACCGCAAAAAATTGTTTTCCCGCCAAAACCGCAAAATTCAATTTTTCCGCCAAAACCGCAAAAGTTATCTTTCCCGCGAAAAAAGAAAACTTCTGTTTCCTCGCCTAATCTGCAAAATTTCGTTTCTCCCACCAAAACCACTAATTTCTTTTTTCCGCCAAAATCGTGAAATTTAGATTTTTCGCCAAAACCGCAAAATTTCGTTTTCTGCCAAAACCGCAGAATTTCGTTTTTTCGTCAAAATCGTGAAATTCTGTTTTCCCACCAAAATCGCGAAATTTCGTTTTTTCTGCCAAAATCGCAAATTTCGTTTTCTCGTCAAAATCGTTAAATCACGTGTTCCCGTTTAAACCGCAAAATTCCGTTTATATAGGCTATCTATATATAAATTTAAATGTGTTTTTTTGTTACATGAAAATTAAATCGGTTAACCCTGGTACCAACTTTAACCCTTAATTAAAATAAAGTTAAAACAGGACAGGATTAAAATAGGGTTGAGTTTATTCTAGATAATAGAGGGCTAGGACCTAGTCCTGGAATTAAAATCCTGTTACAGGATAATCTATCTTGGTTCAGTTTATGAGTTTATGTTCTGGTTAAACCTAACCGATGAATAGTATATGTAAACACTAATCTTCATTTGGGAAGAATCAATCGACAAAACATTCATCTTTTCAATCTCTTCTCTCTAGTTACGATTCATTACCATCATCCTTATTGAATCTTAGATCTTCGAGGTGATCCTTCACCTTCTAGGCTTAGATTTACCCTCTCTTTAAGCTCCCGAGAGAGTTTCTAGTTTGGGATTTATTTTCTCTGTTTCATTATTGTTACATGATAATCTATCTTGGTTCGGTTTATGAGTTTATGTTCTAGTTAAACCTAACTGATGAATAGTATATGTAAACACTAATCTTCATTTGGGAAGAATCAATCGACAAAACATTCATCTTTTCAATATCTTCTCTCTAGTTACGATTCATCACCATCATCCTTATTGAATCTTAGATCTTCGAGGTGATCCTTCACCTTCTAGGCTTAGATTTACCCTCTCTTCAAGCTCCCGAGAGAGTTTCTAGTTTGGGATTTATTTTCTCTGTATCATTGGTATCAGAGCTTCTTAGCTCCTTGGATCTTTGTTTGCGATGATTGAAACACGTCAAGCAGCCATGAACGAGATGTCTAAGAAGTTAGAAGAGGTCGTTCTACGCCTAGATGAGCAGAAGTCGGAGCTTAAACAGGAACTACAAAACATGAACGATCAGATCTCTGGGTTAAAGGATTTCATGTTACAGTTGGTTTCTTCCCAGAACCAAAATCCAGATAAAAGGTCGTTGGGATCTATACCTTCACCTTCATCGGTGGAATATACAGCTTCTCATTCGTCACCGATTCCTGTAAGTCTAGTTGATCCTCCCGATCCTCAATATTCCGGTCAATCGAAACCGATATCCGCCGTTGATGTTGCTCCAACGACATGTGAGGTTTCGTTGTTTTTTAACCACAGATTTATAATAAGCAGAAGCATAAAACCTTTGAAGTACTCATGTGAGGAGTTACATGAGAGAATCTTCAGTGGGTTTTGTATTTTTTGTGAAGAACTAGATACTCCCGATCATCACAATTTGAAGCACAAAGGTTTGCAAATTGTAATGATGGATTGTGATGATGATCAATTCTGTGATAATGAAGAGTTGGTAGAATCCGGTGTGAAAGAAACTACTGATGGATATGCAGAGAAATTGCTCTATGATAAAGAAGAGGATACGTTACAAGACATTGAAGTTAGTGCTGATAAAAGAAAAGGACAGTCCGGTAGAAAACATTAAAGCCAACGATGAAGAGCAAAAGAGACTGGAAGGAGATCTAAAATGTGGATTCGAAATGAAGGAAGAACCAACTGAGTTTCAGCTACAAACCTGGGAAGAACCAGAGACAACTACTATCAAACAGCTCGTACCATCGGACATGATCTACACCGTTAAAGTACCTAATACAAGCAATGACTTACTGTTGCCAAATGGAGTGGTTACCGACGACACCGAACTTCAGATACTAATGCCTGACTCAAAACAATTGAGGGGCAAAAACTTGCAGTCACTTATTGGTATCCTTAGATGTGTGAGTGGTGATATCTATCTCTTGAGTGGAGTTGGTGTTCATAGAAAACCTCGCTTTAATCCTGGAATTTCAAAGATATTTGTGAGGTTATTGATGTTCTTTGATGTTCGAAAGGGTAAAGGAGAAGAAAATTATTCGAAGGGTGCATTTGCTTTTGAAACTATGGTTAATGAAACTTTTGATCAACACATGAAGCTTATGATTACAAGATCTTTGGTGGGAGAAGAATTCAAGGGTTCTATTACTATTTGTGGGAACGGTGTTGAGATCATCATCAACTATAAGTATGGAGAATTTGAAGAGAACAAGGCTGAACTTGCAGAGAATAGAAGAAGATTGAAAAATCTGAAAAACACAAAAGGATACTGCATTTAAAAATCATGGAACATCACCAACAGTAACTAATGGAGGCTTTTCTCGTGAGAGATCTGTAGATAAAATGGAGTTGCAAGGGAGGCAGATCCTTCCAAGTAAACGTCCTCATGATCCAGGGCGATTTAGCAAGCAAATGGATGAGATGCACCTCCTATATGCGAAGCAAAACCTTGAGCGAAGGCGACGATTCACTAGCCTAGATACTTCGAATGCATCCACGAAATACCAACAACCTCCAGATTTCAATCGATTGCAAAGCTCGTTCGAGATGAGTTCTGGTAACAAACGGTATGAGCTCATGTCTCAGATTGGATTGATTTTTGCAAATGATGAGGGAAACAGATCCCCAACCAAAGATAAAGAGAGTTCTGAGAAGGGACTAAGAAACGAAGACATGGTGATTTATAATATGGGTCATGAAGAAGATCCTCGATATGAGTTAGAAGATGAGCATGATGTACCAAAGCAGGTGTATTCAGAAGAAGATAGGATATCTCATGATATGTTCTGGACAAGTGGAGGGGTAACTCAAGCATACCCTCAGTTATTAATTTTTACCTCGGAGCCATGGAGGAATAAGACGTCGCAGTCCCGCTTTGGTATCTCTAAATGTGTGAATGGTGCTTTGTATCTCCTGAATGGAGACTGTAATAGTAAAAAACGTCTTATTGACTCTGGAATCACAAAGATGCTTAGGAATTTAGTTCTCTATTTGGGTGGTCAAGACATGAAGGTTGAAGCAGAAGTAGGTGGAACATCAGCTATTGTTGGGGGCTTGGCACATCAGCTATCTATAAATCCATCTTTTAAGGGAGATTTGTCTCCTCAGCAAATTGACGTTCGCATGTTACTTGTGAGAAGTGAAAGGGCCACATTATCCATCCTCAAGACAGAGTGTAGACAAGCTCAAAAGGTGGAAAAATACAAGCACATAAAGCTAAAACGTGTTCTGTGGGAATGTGAAAAAGACTATTATCTAACAAGGTGCCTCAAGAAGAAGATGTATCTACAAGATTCAATGGTGAAACGTCATTACAACTATGAGAAAAGTCTTCTGAAATATTATGAAGCTGATTGTATGGTCAAGGAAGATGTATACGACAATGAATCCATCCTTTACATGAGGAGGATTCACGGCCACAGCAATGCGAATATCACCGAAGTTATTGTCCAGTGGAAAGAACATCCTCCAGACCAAGCTACATGGGGACTCTATAAAGATTTAACCGAGATTTGTGAAAGAGTGGACTTGGTGATCAAACGATGCATGGATGTTCAACAGATTCTCACCAAATGTTTGGTTCTGGTTTTCATCATTAAGGACAATGATGCTTCCAAAGTATTGTTACAGGATAATCTATCTTGGTTCGGTTTATGAGTTTATGTTCTGGTTAAACCTAACCGATGAATATTATATGTAAACACTAGTCTTCCTTTGGGAAGAATCAATAGACAAAACATTCATCTTTTCAATCTCTTCTCTCTAGTTACGATTCATCAGCATCATCCTTATTCAATGTTAGATCTTCGAGGTGATCCTTCACCTTCTAGGCTTAGATTTACCCTCTCTTTAAGCCCCTGAGAGAGTTTCTAGTTTGAGATTTATTTTCTCTGTTTCACATCCTTACACGAGACCAACAACAAAGGGTCAACCTCCACAACCAATGATCTTGTTTTGCCAAAGAAGCGACAACCAAACAACATGTCTCCGTGCAAAAGAGAAGGTATGAAATCATAATCGTGTATCATATGTAGTCAAAAAGAAAAGGCAAATAATATTTTATATGACTAACCACTGCACTTAAATTCCAATGCAAAGAAAGCAAAAAGAATATGTACCAGAATCCCCCAAAAAATAATAAACTATACGATTGTAAGCTTCTAATTTAATATAAAAGATATATATGACTAGACGCATGTCCACCTATACAAAATCAGTTAATTAACAACACCAACATTACTTCTACAGGTGGGTGCCAACGATGCTCTGCATATGGTAATCCTATATGTCTCTCCTAAAATTATTAATACATGCTAAAACAAAGCCGTTCTTAACTGATATTTGAACAACTTTTGTAGTCCAACAGAAAAACGCCCGAACAATGAGACGAGCGATGATACTATCGAAGAAAAAAACAAAAAGTAGGAAAGGTAAATGATCTATACAAACAAATCAACCAATACCATATTATAGTTTATGCCATATGCCAACATGCAACATATTATGAACACAAAAGAGGCCTTAATAAGCTACCAGCAACCCTCAAAAGAAGAGAAGAGACAATTAATAGGTATACCTACACTTTCTAAATAACACAAGTCTGAATACACAAATCTCATTAGCTCTATATATAGCCCTAAAATGAACATCTCATTGTCCAATAAACTTTCTGGAACGTTTCGGTCTGGTATCCAGAGAAAACAGGCGAGAAAAACCGATCCGGAACGCCGCTATTCACAATATGTTGTCAACAAGTGATACGATCATGGCTAGTTCAAGCTCGGAGGAAGATGCTCCTGCACCAGAAGGAAGGGTCACTCGGTCCAAGACCAAGGAATTAGCTCCGGAAGCAAGAGTAATACGTTCAAAAGCTAAGAAGTTAGCTAAGGAAGTCCGAGCCTTAATTAACACGGATATGGATGATCATCAAGCCACTGCTATCTACAACATATTCAGTCATATTTCGCAAGAAGAACCAGGTAACTTTACTGAATAGCCAAGTGCTCATAGTTGTACTCTTTTTTCTTAAATGTGCGGTTTTATCCCACCCCGAGTTTTCCGAACATTAAGGTTTTAACGAGACAGGATGAGTTACTTTCAATAAAGCTATTTAGTGAGTTATTTGGTTAAGTGTCAAAGCAAAGCACTACGTGTTGTTTTTATTTTGTTTTAATTCAGACTTCATGTTATTTTCTTTATTTTCAAAACTACTTGGTGTTTCTTTCTTTTAGAACCTCAAGGCGTGTGTGCCTAGGTCTTTTTCTCTTTATATTTTCGTGGCCTCCCTTGCTGGAAAGGGTAGAGAATAACATAAAAGAAATCAGCAGCCTTTGCTCCTTTGTTCTCTTAACCTTTCCCCGATTCTGCATTCGAATCCGAGTCTCCAAAGTGATCATCATCATCCTGGAGCCTCTACTAACCAGCAACCATCGATTCCCAGCCCTTGGTTGTGTCGAAATCACCATCCTCTCAGTCATCATTCACGCATCAGTCCATCTCTTAGCCATCGAACATCACTCCTTCACTACAACTCATTCCATCGATCCTCTCATCATCTATTCATCGAGTTTCAGCCTTTAAAATTCAAAGTAGCGTTCCTAGGATCATATCATGTGGTATCAGAGCCACTCTGAACCCTAAAGGCTAAGAAAAATCGAACCTTTCATCCCTTTTGCTTCTGCTTTTCAGGCTTTTGTTTGCTAATCATTTCCTTTAGTAAAACAGAAAATTATTTCAGTTTTTGTTTCTGTTCTTATTGATCGATCAAGGACTGATTTTTTTTTCTGTGATTTTGTAGGAGATCATGTGGAGAATAGCCTCTGTTCGATCTAATTAAAATCGTGTTCATCCCTTGTTATTTTCTGTTTGATTGTTGCTCTAGTAGTTGCGATTTTCATGTGTTGTTTTGCAGGGAGAATTCCGATTTGTTGTTTCTGTTGGATTAAAGTTACTAATCTGATTTTTGTTTTATGTTTTCAGAATGATCTCGTGGTGATTAGCTTCGGGTTTTGGTTGTTAAAAATCGTGACCAGCTTGTTGATTTTTCGTGATCATAGTCTGATTTTATTTAAGATTGATATTTCGATAATCCTTGTCTCCGTTTGTTTTGCTGTGTGCTGCTGTTGTTGTCGTGTTTTTGCAGCATCAAAACTAAATCATTACCTTCTGTTTTAACTTGATATCATCGTGTTCTTGTTGCTTTCTTGGCGTTAGTTTCAGTTCTGAAATTTGGCTAGGATTATCGATAGAAACACCTCAAACCGAAACTGTTTTTGTGTTAGCTCGTAAAAAAAGTTTGCGTGCCAGCTTTTGTGGTTTAGCAAGTGTTTTTAGACTGCATTTAGCTGCTGTTGGTGGTGAATTTCGTGTGTATGCTGCTTGTTCTATTCTGGAAATTTTTGTTTAAAGCTGAAGCGAGTTTCTCTTGCGTGTCTTAATCGTTTACCAATTAACAACTAAAGAACTTGCTGCGTTGAGTTGTTGTTTTTCTTATAAGGTATCATGGCTTTAACTCCTGAAGCCATGGAAGCTCCTAACAAGATGATGGCCTAGCAGATCAAAGAGTCCCTCAAGGACAATAACGAGGCCATCACTAACCAACTTACGACTCAAAGCAATGCCCAACTCAGTCAACAGAAAGAAGAATTGAACGAGAAAATCACTTCCACTGTTAAGGAGTTAATGCGTGAACATACTTTTACTGGAGAAGAATCTTCTCACACGCCAACTCCATCAGAGGCCATGCATCTACATAGGGGCAAAGGCCACGTTGGGACTTCTTCTCACAGGCCAAACGTCGTAGCTACGCCCTTACACACACGGCCCAAGCCCTCTCTTTTACCTAATTTATCTAGGCTTAGGCCATCACAGGATGCCCAATTTGATCCTAACTCTTGGCCTTATGATGATGCAGGTGAAGAAAGACCAGCTGCCCCACGCAGCCGTAGACCACCTACAACCGTAGGAGGGCAACATGTTCTCTTTGAGGAGAATGAAGCATATTACGAGGATCCTGGCCTTTCTGATCATTCCCATGGCAGCACCATCCGTGCCCGAGGCCCTCGTAGAGATGTTGATCATGCTCACCAGCAGATCAAACATTTTAAAATTCGATTCCTTTCCTTTTCTGGTTTAAATGATCCTGAGCTTTATTTAGATTGGAAACGTAAGATGGAATCTAATTTTTTGATTGCAGGTACCTATCCAGCTAACAAAGTAAAGATAGTTATCTCAGAATTCAATGACTATGCCTTGCTGTGGTGGCAACAATTATGGTTAACCCGAGCTCGTGCCCATGAAGCTCCCATTACCTCCTGGAATCAACTTCTCATTCAGATCCGAAAGAAGTTCATCCCTGCCCATTACCATAGGGAAGTTCTCGGCAAGCTTAGACGCCTCAACCAAGCCTCTAAGTCTGTTCAGGATTATTATCAAGAATTAGAAACCCTGTTGATTCGTGCAGGCTTGCAGGAAGGAGAAGACATGGTCATGTCTCGGTTCCTTGGTGGGTTAAGCCGTGATATACATGACAAGCTGGAACTACAGTCATACGCTAACATTGAGGAAATGGTGCACAAGGCCGAACTCATTGAGTCTCAAAAAAAAGACGTGCAGTCCGACCCTCTTTCACCCCATCTAGCTCACGGCCAAGAGAGACTACCCACGTCTCAAAAGACATCAAACCGCCACCACCTGTGGTCAAAGAGGGAGTAAAATTTGATATAAAAGCTAAATCTACTACTCCATTGACCAACGTTCGATGTTTCAGGTGTCAAGGCATGGGGCACTATTCTAGAGATTGTCCTAACAAGAAAATCTTTATGCTGCGAGATGATGGAGAGATTGTCCCACAATCAGACTCTGAATCCGAAACCATCTTTGGAGAATATGAAGAAGAATTACCTCCTATGGTGGGAGAACTCTTGGTAACTCGGAGAACCTTAACGGTTCATCCCTAATCCGAGGAATCATGCCAACGGGAAAATCTCTTTCATACTCGATGTTTTGTTAACAATAAAGTGTGCAGCTTGATTGTAGATGGCGGCACTACGCGTAATCCATAGTGGAGAGAAGCAGGGAGGTCCTACGCGTAGTGAAGCATATTTTCGTCAGTTTGCGGATATGCTCCAAGCTTGTGACATGACTGCGGTTTCGAGTTCTGGCAATGGATTTACTTGGGCTGGTATACATCATAAGCATTGGATCCAATCTAAGCTTGATCGGGCCTTTGGAAATTCTCTTTGGTTAAATCAACTCCCGAAGGCTCATCAAATATTCTTGGATCGGACTGGTTCAGATCATCGCCCAGTGCTTTTACGGTTGTTGGAGGAGAAAAAAGATTTCCAATGCCAATTTCATTTTAATCATAGATGGATGGGAAATATGGGATCTGTGAAGTTGTCTTTAAAGCTTGGAACTCTGGATCGGTTTTAGCCTCTAAATCGACCATGTCCCGAGTCTCAGATTGTCGTAAAGGATTGAGTAAATGGAAGAAAATCAGCTCAGTGAACTCCTTTGGTCGTATCCAGCAACTCAAGGCTGCTCTTGAAGTAGAATCGACCTCGATGTTTCCTTGTTTTGATCACATGAAAGCCTTGAAGAAGGAGCTTACAATTGCTTACAGTGAAGAAAAACAATATTGGCGACAACGAAGTCGTGAGAAATGGCTGCGACATGGTGATCGGAACACGAAATATTTTCACTCATCAGTGAAAGCTAATAGAGCTCATAAATGGGTTCCTAAGATTATTGATGAAGATTGTAGAGCTCATATTTCAGAGGAAGATAAAGGGCAAGCAACAACATCTTATTTTTCACACTCTTTTCCAGTCATTGACCCTTTTGTCTCTACCAACTTTCTTTGAAGACTTTCAGTCTAAAGTTTCACACGACATGAACGTCTCTCTTACGGCCACAGTTTGCAGTGAGAAGATTTCTCAAGGTGTTTTCGCCATTTATCCTTCGAGTTCCCCTGGGGATGATGGCATGAATGATTTTTTCTTTCACAAGTTTTGGGATATAATTGGGCCAACAGTCACAGAGGAGATTCTCAATTTCTTTTCTTCGGGTACGTTCCCATCAGACTGGAACTATACTCTCCTTTTTCTTATACCGAAGAAAGAAGTAGCTGAATCCATGAAAGATCTTCGTCCGATAAGCCTCTGCTCAGTCCTCTACAAAATTGTTGCGAATATACTCGTGAACCAATTGAAACCTCTCTTACCAAGTCTTGTTTCTCCAACTCAATCGGTTTTCGTTGAGAAGCGTCTGATCTCCAACAACATTATCATTGCACACGAGCTTGTCCATAGTCTTCAATGTCATCCTACAATATCTATTGAATTCATGGCAATGAAAACGAACATCTCGAAAGCATATGACCGAATCGAATGGAGATATTTGGAGAGCTAACTTCGAGCTTTGGAATTTCTTGAACAATGGATTTTCTGGACAATGTTCTGCGTTAAATCGGTTAGGTACTCGATCATGCTTAATGATCAAAAGCATGGCTCTATATCCCCGGAACATGGTCTTCATCAAGGAGACCCTTTATCACCTTTATTATTTGTTCTTTGCATGGTGGGATTGATTCACTTACTTAACAAAGCTGAACGAATGGGGAGACTTGAGGGAATTCATTTCGATCCTTTAGGCCCAATGATTCACCATCTTCTCTTCGCAGATGATAGCTTGTTCATCTATCGCGCTTCGGTGATCCAAAGTAATGTTCTTCATTCAATTCTACAGACATATGGTTTAGCTTCTGGTCAGGTAATCAACTTTTCGAAATCCTCAATTACTTTTGGGGCTCGAGTAGATGAGATGCTAAAGTCACACATCCAGAACACATTACATATTCATCAGGAAGGGGGGCTGGTACGCACTTAGGTTTGCCTGGATGTTTCACTGGATCAAAGATTGCGATGCTTAGTTAAATTCATGATAAACTTAAGTCTCATTTCAGTGGCTGGTTTTGTCGAAATTTTTCCCAAGGAGACAAAGAAATTCTCATCAAATTAGTTGTGATGGCTATGCCGGTGTATGCAATGTGAATTTTCAATTTGCCTGAGGCTACATGTTCTTCGTTGAATAGTGCCATAGTTTCCTTTTGGTGGAGTGTAGCAGAGGAAAAACGTAAGTTGCATTGGTGCAGTTGGGTTAAACTTTGTCTTCCTAAAAAGATGGTGGTTTTCGCTTAAAGGACATTGAGATTTTCAATCAAGTTGTTCTAGCTAAACAGGTCTGGAGAGCCTTAACTAATCTGACTAACTTGTTTGCGCAGGTTTTGAAGAGTAGATACTTTAGCAACTCTGAGTTCATGAAAGCAGGCCATGTTTTTAACTCATCTTATGCTTGGCGGAGTCTTTTACATGGTCGGGACATACTGGTTCAGGGTTTAAGACTGATGGTTGGTGACAGAAGATGTATCCGAGTTTGGTTGGACCCCTGGATATTAGACGAGACAATGAGAAGGCCATGTAATAGAAAACAAACCATAGACTTGAACTTGTTGGTCTCTGACTTGATAATTCAAGCTCTCTGACTTCTAAGCTACTAACCTTCTTTTGTATTTCAAAAGTCACTATCTAATCACTTGGATTCTTGTTTCTTTTTTCTTATAATGGTGAACTCTCTAAGCTTTTAGTTTTCTAAGGTTAGAGCTTAAACTTATTACTAATCTCTAGTGTCTTTTTCTTTACTTCTTTTTCTTATCTATTTCGGTTTTTCACCTTCTTTCTCTTTCTTATTTGAACAACCTAGGATCATATAAGCATTTAAGGAAGATATACTTGACTCACTATTCACTAATAATTTCGAAGACTTAGACAAACCCAAAAGCACGAAGATTTTCCCCTCATATGCTCTAGTTAGCCTTAAAGTAAGGCTAACTCTTTGTCGTTCAACTTCAATTCACGCAGATTTTTGCTCGTGTGTGCACTTTCCTAAAGAGGCCTCACATACGAAATAATAGGGGGTTTGAAGGAAATATTTAAAGGTTCATAAGGATAGGTTACTACTCTAAAGAGGAGAGTAGCCATTTGAGCTAAGATAGAGTGGTACAAATGGATAGAACAAAGCTCAAATGTAATGAATTCCCATGGTCAAGTATGACAATGCCCATAAGAAAGATGCTAAATTTCATTTAAAAAGCCATCTTAGATAGGAATTGATTCAAGAGACAATCTACTTCAACATTCGCAAATCTCTTTCAAGTGGTCAATTCCAATCAAGGATTTTCCTAAGACTAAAAGCGGTCTAGGGATCATCTTACTTCTAATGAGGGCATTATTTATTAAGCAAAACTTATCCATCAATGAGGTATTTTCATCATTGTTCCCTATGCAAAATGCAATCCTGTATGCAAATTTTGAAAACAAATTGAAAATGTTTATGGTTTTTTCAAAAAAGTTTCAAATTTTTTGGTTTTTATAACTCATAATTATCTACAATGCAAGACTCCATATGCATGAAAAGAAAAGAAAAACATCAAAACTAAAAATAGTATTAGTACTAAGCCCCTCCCCCGGACTTAAATTTCACCGTCTCGGTGAACTTTAAACCGTGAGAGTGACTAATAAAAACACAGAAGAAAAATGAAAAACATGCAATGGTATTCACAATGGAAAGTAGATGTATCTTTTAGACAACATTTTTCAAAACGAGCCATTTAGTATCAAAGTCTATCGAGGCTCCGGTAGTGAAGAAGAAAGTCGTTCCTAAGATCAATGGAAAATTGGCTTGGTTGGACTTGGTGTCCATAACCACAAAGTTACACTTAACAAGTGTATTGTTGACTCTTAGCTCCATGTT
>OVAN01010911.1:0-15221 GCA_900406275.1 Anastatica hierochuntica
GAGTCGAGTCAGTCTGTTTGATGATTGCTAGGTCTAGGGAATTGAACTAGTACCTTAGGATGTGAAAGATATTGCGGTTGAAACCGTTGATGGTGTTATTCCCCCCGGCGGAGTAAAAGAAAGCCCTGAGTCCACACAAACCGGGGAGATGGAGTGTATGTATAGCCNGGTTGCTGCAGGTTAAGGCGGATGGGAGAAAACCGGGGGTGTGTCTAGGGCATCTTTGATGTCATGTTTGCTGTGAGGTGCAATAGGTACCTGCTTGGTATTATTTCTATGTTATCAATGTTGCATGTTAGGTTCTTTCTGCGGTGTCGCGGCTTTTAGCAGCCCATGCCTCGCTGAGTGATTCCCCTATCACTCACCCCTCTCTTCCCCTGTCCCTCCCCTCTTTTTGTCCTTGCAGGTGAGTATGACGAGCAGCTGGACGAGTGTTGGTGGAACTGGCTGTGTTTGGGACCGGTTATTTTAAATGCTTTCTGTTGCTTTTATTGAATTCGGTTTTTATTATCTTTCTAGACTATTCGTGTTGGTTTGATCCTTGTGATGGATTATTTTATTTAATAAATGGATGGATTTAGACTATGATTTTGTTAGAATGCTCTGGGAGATTGATTGTGAAGTTGGAGTAGTCTAGGAAGGTTAACAGATCCGGGAGGGACCCTGGCCAGGTGAACCGGGGTGTTACAGAATATTTGAAATGTGTGACAAGTACTTGTGAAAATTGCAAAATTAGTGATGGAAGTTAAGGAAAGAGAGTAGCGATTATGAAAGAACTGCTACAGTGAGTGCAACTGCTACAACGACTAAATGCACTACAAAAGCTCCATAGTTTCAGACTGAACTTAGAAGGATTGTGCAACTTGATTGTCATCATTCTAGAGCAGTTTGCAATATAAAATCAAGGTAATTCAGATACTTGGAAAGAAAAATGGTTGAAGCAAACTCATGATATGGAATTTTATGTTCTAACATGTTATCATTGTATAGTTCTTGGACATAATGAACATAATTATGTCATATTCAGTTATGAACTTCTAAAGCTATTGAAGAATTTTCTTGGATCATGTTGTTAATGCAAGCAATGGAGAGAGACTTATAAGTGTTGAGTTCACATGCATGCCCAAAAAGGGAGAGGAAAGATAGAAGACTTGAGAAGATTGTTGGTTTACGATTACAAGAGAGATTGATTGTCAAATTAAATATTGAGCTTGTATGATGATGTGTGATTGGCTGGCCGAGTTCTCAAACTATGTCATCAAAGGATATAATATTAGTGTTGTGTTGACTGTTTTCAGAAGCTTCAGAAGGACATGGTTGGAGCGAGAAGCTGCTGAAAAAACTTGCTATAATTGTTGTGATATATGATATTAAAAATAAGGTAAAACATTATGCACGCTCAGAGGCAGCAGCAGTACGTGATACACATACTAGGTCGGGACATTGGTTCATAACACAAATAGATGCCGAAGGAGTATAAGTTATAAGTGTTGATCTTATAGATAGTTTGTACAGAGAATATATAATATACTCAGAATACAAGAGTGGTGATCAAGGGAGAAGTTAATACAAAAGATATGATTGATATGTTTCTATATCTATAAAGATATGGTCAATACGCCCCCTCAAGACAGTCGGGCTTTAGTCACTCCGATCTTGGAACATGCCGAGAGAAATGGTTGACGAGAGAGTCGCTTTGTTAGAGCATCCGCAAGTTGATCGTGTGTTGAAACATGAGCAACACGTAGAAGTCCTCCTTGTATTTGTCCTGAGACGAAATAATAGTCTAGAGCGATGTGTTTCATTCTTAAATGGAAAACTCCGACGTTGTCATAGTAGATAGTAGGTGTATTAGGCAGCTTAATCCCAAGTTCGAGAAGAAGAGAACACAACCATTGTACCTCTGCTGCCGTACTAGCTACGGCTCGATATTCCGCTTCGGTAGATGATCTTGCCACACCGCGTTGCTTCTTGGACGTCCATGAGATTGGGTTGGAGCCGAGATAGATGACATAGGCATTGGTAGAGACATAGTCATCAGCATCGCCAGCCCAGTCTGCATCTGAAAACCCCTGAAGTGTAAGTGGAGTATCACGCTTTAGATAAATCCCATGTGTTGGTGTGCCGACCAGATAGTGTAACACGCGTTTGGTAGCTTGCCAATGATCTGACATTGGACGGTGCATAAATTGAGAGAGACGATTCACGGCGTATGCAATATCCGGTTTCGTAAATGATAAGTATTGAAGACTTCCAACAACCATCCGAAACTGTCGAGGATCCTGAAGTAGAGACCCGCCATGGAGTATTAGCTTTGGTGAAGATTGCATCGGTGTGGATACAGGGTTGGCATTCGTCATGTTGATTTTGTCCAAGAGGTCCAGAATGTAGCGGCGCTGCATCAGGTGTAAACCATGTTGTGGCCGTGTGGCTTCAATCCCAACGAAATAGTGTAAATCCGTTGGATCCTTGATTGAAAATCGGAGAGCAAGCGATTGAAGCACATAGGCAATGTGGTGCGTATTACTTCTTGTGACAAGAATATCATCCACATAAACTAGAACATAGGTGTGATCCGTACCCTGTTTGGCGATAAACAAAGACGTATCCGCCAGCGAGTTGACGAAACAAAGGCGAACAAGATGGTCTTTAAGAGCTAAGTACCACGATCTTGGTGCTTGTTTGAGGCCGTAGATGGCTTTCCGGAGATGACAAACATAATTCGGTCGGTCTTTATCAACAAAGCCAGGTGGCTGCGTCATGTAGACCTCTTAAGTTAGTTCCCCGTGTAAGAAGGCGTTGTTAACGTCTAATTTCTTGATTTTCCATGACTTTTTAACAGCAACATCTAAGACGAGCCGGATAGAGGTTGACTTGATAACGAGACTGAAGGTCTCTGCATAGTCGACACCATAGCGCTGATTAAATCCTTTCGCCACAAGTTTGGCCTTTTATCGATCGAGTTCACCATTAGCGCGATATTTTTTCGTAAAAATCCATTTGCAAGCAACGAGATTTTGATGAGGTCCGGGGGGAACAAGATCTCAGGTGCGGTGATGTGTTTGAGCATCAAACTCTATGGACATCGCTCCTCGCCAACGCCTGTCTTTGAGAGCGTGAGTGACAGTTGTTGGTTCGGATTGTTGTCGAAGAACCGTGGCAAGAGTGAGCTTCTTGGTTGGTTTCGTTATGTTGTTTTTGAGGTGTGTGGTTATCGGGTGGGTGTTTTGTGGTGGGTCGATGTCAGAGGGAATGACTGGCGTGGGAGAAGTCAAGTGTGGAGAGGGTGAAGACAGGTCTGGTTGTGGTTGTCGAGAGGAAGAAGATGGTTGTGTGGGTGTTGATTATTGTGAGGCTTTTTGTTGGGCTTGAGTGTTGTGAGTGGGGTTTTGTTTTTGGGGCTGAATTATTTGGGTTTGGGAATTGAGCCTGGTTGGAAATGAGTTAATGGGCCGAGTGTTGGGAAGAGAAGAAGAAGATAAGGATGTCGAAGACAATACTTGAGCAATTGTCGTTGTTGTTTCGTGAGTCACCGGAGGTCAGGTCGTCACCGGAGATGGGTCCGGCTGATTGAGCGGTGGCGTCGAGCAGAGGGTCTCCTGAGAAGGAGCAGGAACCGCCGGAGCAACTGAGGTAAGTTGTGGTGAAGCAGGAGCCGTTGTCGGCTCCACTGTGTTGCCGTCGCGGATCGCCGTTGTCGGAATTGAAGACGGTGGCGAGTGTTGTGGCGACTGGTGTTAGCTTGGGTGAAGAATTCTCGACAGGGGTTGCTGAGATTCTGTAAAATCGGCACGAGGCAGAACGTGTAGAGGAGTGACCATGACTGTCTCTGCGGGTTGATGGAGAGGGTTTTCAAGACTTTAATTGGTTTCTGATTGGCTAGGAAAGGATTGGAATGGGAAGGTATGTTCATTGAATTGAACATGTCTTGATGTGTATAGTCTCGTCGTGGGAATGTGATAACACAAATATGCACTCTGCGTCGATGAATAACCAAAGAAGACACACCGAGCAAACTTAACTTCAAGCTTGTGTTTGTTGTATGGTCGGAGCCAGGGAAATCAAGAGCATCCGAAAATCCGCAGCTTGGCGTAATTTGGCGTGGCTCCAAAAAGTTTATGATATGGCGAGTCGTTGTTTAGAACCGGAGTCGACATCCTGTTGATGAGATATACAGCAGTTGCAAACGCATACGCCCAGAACTTCTTCGGTATCGAGGCTGTGGATAAGAGTGTAAGTCCAGTCTCAACTATGTGACGATTTTTTTGCTCAGAGAGACCGTTGTGTTCCGGTGTATGCGGTGGCGTGGTGTGATTCGAAATCCCATGTGATGTGAGATAATCTCAGAGACCAACAAACTCGCCACCATTGTCTGTGTATAACGTCCCTATTCGAGTCTGGAATCTATTCTCAGTAAGTGCTTTGAACGCAGTAAATGTCTCTTTAACATCAGACTTTTGTTTGAGAGGATACAACCATGTATATCTTGTGTGGTGATCAACTTGTACTTGTCATGGGAAATGATCGGAGATGACCAGAGATCTAAAAATATATATTCAAGTGGTCTTGTGGTTTGTATGGTGGATTGAAAGAAAGGTTGCTTATGGCTTTTATTAATCAAACACTCGAAACACGGTAATAGTTTTTGAAGAGAAGTAGAAACAGGAAGTGAAAAGTTCGAGATAACAGATTGTAACACAGGTCAAGAGGGATGGCCAAGGCGAGCATGCCAAAAGGTAGGACTTGTCTTGGTAGTGATGGTTGCGTGATAGGTTGTGGGTTTTGACAGAGACATTGGCCACTCGTACAATTCGTTCTTCGCGCTCCTGTGGTACAATGGGACCCCCGTTGAGAGATCCTTCACCTGAAAAGTTTGTGGAAAGAATTCGACCGAACCAGTGTAAACAGATAGCAAGTTCTCATGAACTGTTGGCACACGAAGAACATGGTCTAACAACAAGAAAAAAATATTTAAAGGGAGAGTAGCGGAACCAGTGTGTGTGACAGGAACGGAAGAGCCATCAGCAATGGTGAGATCATCGCCTCCTTGATATGGTTGATGGAGCGATAAGGTATTGAGATCTGAGGTAATGTGATGACTTGCTCCACTATCCACAAGCCAATTTGTGGGCGTATATGGAGCAGCTACAACCACGTTTGCTCGTGGTTGCCAGGGAGTGTAGTGGCTGCCGGCGGCTGCTTGATATGTCAAAAGCTGAGAGAACATATTGGCTCCATATCCTTGTACGCCACATATTTGGCAGTGACCAAGGTAAGGTTTGGATCCTCTGTTCTCTGGCCTATAATTATAGGATGATTGGCCACTGTTATAGTTGTTACGAAACTGACATGAGTTATTGTTGTTGTGAGGCTTAGAGCGGTGAACATGGTTGTTGGAATTGCGATGATTAACAACATTAGCAGTGATAGGAGTGGATCCAGAGGCTGCTGGTATCACACTCAAGAGTTTTGCCTCATGGTTAAGCAACCGTTCGTGGAGTTCTGTGATGGTTGGAGGCACATCTCGTCCTTCAACTTGATCGACCACGGGTTTATGATCCTCCGAAAGACCTTCTAGGATGATATCAATCTGGTCTTCATGCTCCATGGATTTCCCAAGAATGGCCAGCTGGTCAAACCGAGTAATCAAACCCTGCAGGTACACATCAATAGATTTTGTGTCTTTCTTCCATCCTTTCAATTGAGTCTTTAACTGTTTTATGTGGCCTCTGCTAGTTTTTGCATAAGTAGAGGCCATCGTGTGCCAAATCTGAGAAGCCGTTGTGGTACGAGACACAAGCGACTGGATAGACGGCGATATGGCTCCAATAAGGGCACTGTAAATAAGTTTATCCTGACGATGCCAGAGTATGTAGTCAGGATTCTCGGAAGATACATTGTTGACAGTGATTTTCTGAGCCGGTATTGGCATGGTATCATCAAGATGACCAGCAAGTGCGTAGCCATCCAACAAAGCATGTACCTGAATGCTTCACATCAGGTAATTGGAGGTTGTGAGTTTAGTGATATTGCTCATATTAATGGTGAGAAGAGTTTGACTGTTGGGAACAATGGTATCAGTAATGGGATTATTAGAAGAAGACATGATGTTGAGCAAAGGGTAGGGTAAAACAAAAGTTTAGAAAGAAAAGAACGTAAAGAAAAGAAAAAATTTCTAGGTCTTAGGATTTTATGCTCCGATACCATATAAGTTATAAGTGTTGATCTTATTGATAGTTTGTACAGAGAATATATACTGAGAATACAAGAGTGGTGATCAAGGCAGAAGTTAATACAAAAGATATGATTGATATGTTATATAAAGATATGGTCAATAAGGAGTACTAATGTAAGTGTTGTTACAAGATAATCATGTTCATAAATGAATGATACTTGAGTTCCAAAACTCAAGAAAAATGATAGATCGAAAATGTTGTTTTAAATGAGTTTTAGGACTAAATATGAGAGGATAAATTGTTCATCTAAGGTTTTGAAAAGTGTAAGAATATCATATACCGGTCAAAAATATTACATGAAATGTTATAACGAGCTTCTTTGTAGAATCAACAAACATGAGTTAGAGCCCTGAGTTGGATACAAGTTGAGACTTAGCTGGGCGTCTCAATAGATGACTAATTAAGGATATAAACAACAATCTTGAAGAAGAAACATTTGCTTGATTAAGACTTAATCTGTCTTAGGAGAAGAATAAGAAAAGAAGATATTCCTTAAAATATATGGAGTTATTTTCTACTGAAAATTGATTAGGGTTAGTCCAAAACTCCTATTGTGTATAAATCAATAGTGAAATACCTTGAGGTCGTTGATAACCATGTAAGAGAAATTTAGCAAATAGGTTTTTAGATTCTTGTATTAGATTACAAAACAAAAATGCTAAGAGATTTTGAGAGGTTCTTGGATCGTGTATTAGAGTTTTGAACGTGTGAGATCGATGTTTTTTTTACTTGAGTAAAATTTGTAAATTCACTTAAAAGAGATCTCGTAAATACACTTTTTGTAGAAAATTTTCATATTTACATGGTATATTAGTTCGCATGTAGATCTCGCACATTTCGTATCAGTCAGATTTAACACATATTTTGTTCAGTACAAAATGAAATTCAAAATTATAAATTTAAAAAAAAAATGATTTTAATCTAATTGATCCACAATTTCAGTCCATTTGCTATCACTTGCTTTTAGTCAAAAGTTGGTCATAAATGATTTTTTAAACATATTTCTTACAAATTTCTTTGTCAAAAACTAAATATTTTCTTGTAGTTGACATAATCTAGTAACATAAAAAACATGTAAAATATTAAGATTGTAGTGTTTACAAAAAAATATATTAAGATTGTAGAAAACACCGACAACTTGTATTTAATAGGAGTACTTAATAATAGTAACTAAAAGATTTTTCATTCGAAATTTTGTATAATTTTTTTGTATTTTCCTTATTACTATTTATTAGTTGGTGTAGAGCTTGTATGTTTATTTTATAGTTCAAACTATTTTCTTTTAGCATTTTTAAATTGAAAGGATTTTTTTTTTTTTTGACAAGTATGTGAATTTCATTTCAATGAAATGTGGCTGATACAAGAATACTCTTGGATCCCATTATGCAACAAGTGCAATTTGGTGCCAAAGAGTCCCAAAAAAAACTAAAAAAAGACTCTTAAAACACATTGTTAAGTCTAATCTAAACCAAATTTGGTCTTAGACTAAAGCTAAATTTAAACAGACAATTGAAGCAGCTTTGACCTTTAGAAAGCTAAGTCCAAGTTCTACAATACGAGCCTGCAAAACCAACGAACTCAACAACAGGTCATAAGAATTCAGAGATAAACCCCAAGGGTAGATGCAAGAAGCGACAAGCAGAGGAGGTTAGGCGTCCCTGCCCCGGTCATTGCTCTATGAACCATCACCTAACAAATCACGATCCTAACGCTAACGACTTTCGACTCTACAATACTACTTCAGAAATTAACCTGAAAAGCAAAGAATCGAGGCCAGGAGATTTCTTCCAAAGTTTGAAATCACCGGAGGACCCGAAGGATCCCAAAAGCATGCGAGGAAACTACAAAACTCCTTCCTCTCGAAAAACAGAGGTATCTCGTGGCGGGCAACGCTCAAAACCCATGGAGCCACCGTGAGCGCCGGAGGAGTGGAGAAGAGCAGGCTTTCATCGACATGGTAGGCTGCAACAAAGTTTGAAATGGAGAAGTCCTCGGTGGTAGCCTCAGCCGCTTTTCGATACAAATCTTGACCTAGATCCAGACTTGAACGGGGAAGTTCTTTAAGGCTTCGGATGATGGAGGCTGAGAGAGATAGACGAAGGGCGACAAAAGCCGGAGAAACAGAGGCAGCGACACTCTGTTGAAACCAGCCAACCCTCCACGGCGATCTGACCGAGATCAACCCTATGCCAAATCTCAGATCCGCCACAATCCGAAGCTTCCTGCAGAAATTTCAGCCTATTAACCGCCTCGCCATCACTCCAGGGAAGCTAAGGACACCCTCAACCACCGTTTACACTCGTCGGATCCGGCCGTTATCCAATGGAAGTCTAGAGATGGCAAACAAAGAGGAGACCAAAGAGCCAAGTAACCACAGGCAGAGGATTCAAGGAAAAGTCAAGGAGGGGGTGGTGACCGACGGCTAGGAAAGTGTCGCCGGTCACCGGAAACGCTAAAGCTAAGGCGGTGGCCGAAGAAAAAAACTTTTGGGAAGAAAGAAAATGAGAGCTTTTTCTCTCACCTCTCTCTTGATGTAAGTCAAAGTCCTCAGTTAAATTGAGAGGATATAGATAATACAATTAGACATATTAAACCTATAAGATAATATGTATATATGTAATATACGAACTTGGTGGATCACTTTAAAGTGAATATACACCTATTACAAAATAATTGAATGGTTGAGTGATTGCTCAGACCCCCTCTTTCTCAAAAAGAGTCTTTACTCCTTTTGAAGATTGAGTTTTGGTACCAAAAATTTTATAGGTTTGATCTTTGGATTTGATTTTGAGAGGAAATATTATGTTTCCTAACGTAATTTTTTCTAATCTACGGGTAAATTCCGGATTAAACGAAGATTTTCGTCGTATCTTTTTAGGTTTTGTTCTGCTTTTTAGAACAGAGGCGGCGCTGGGTTCTAGCTCAAGTGAGTAGTGATGAGTAAAAGACTAGATGAAGTGATGGAGGCGATGACAATAGAGGATGATGAACCGATAATTCTGGAAAATCTAGCGAAGTATAGCTCGAGTGAAAGGAACGTAAACAGTACCATGGGCCGGCTTTTAAATCAGGAACTACAGTCGATGAAGACGCTCTTGTTTGTGAAACCTAACCGATGGGGAATGCAAGATAGAGTGCGTGGAATTGCCTTATCTGAGGATAGATTTCAGTTCCTGTTCAACTCTATGGACGATGTTAACACGGTTTTGGCCAGAGGTTTAATAACTCATGATGATTGGGGGGTGACCATGGAGAAGTGGGTTCATGATCCACCAGAAGATTACCTTTCGATCCTTCCCATGTGGATTCGAGTGAGGAACGTCCCAGTTAATTTTTATACAAAAGAAACTTTCAATGATCTTGCTGAGCAAATTGGTCATGTTGAAGAGGTGGCGTGGGATGAAAGTAAGACTCAAACTAGAGACTACGTAAGAGTGAAGATTCTATTTAACGTGAAGAACCCTTTGAAGAACTATAAGAATTTCAAATTCCCAAATGGTGAAGTGGTGAAGATTGGAATTGAGTATGAGAAAGTGAGGAAGAGATGCTATTCCTGTTTCAGACTTACCCATGAAAAGTCTAAATGTCCGCTTCTATCCCAAATCCGGCATCAGTTTGCTACGGGTGGGACAAGAAGTGATGAGAGTGGGAGTCTAAATCAGGAAACTACTATTCTTCCAGGGGATCCCTTATTTGGAATTCTATCGGAAGAGCAAGTGGGTATTGACAAGGTAACCGGGAAGAGAAGAATTAATAAGGAGGTGTTGGATGTTATGAGGCAATATCTGCAAGTAGCTGATGATACTGAACGTAACGCTAGAGTTCTGAGAATTCAGAAAACAATCAGTGAGATACAGAATGATCCGGAGGGGCAGAGAACATTACTTAGACTTGAAGCTCCCATAAAGGTAACAGATGACCTCAACAAAGGGAAAGGTCTTGTTTTTGACTTTCAACAAGCAACGGAGAATCCAATAAAATGCATTGGCATCGGCTGAACAGCAAAACTCAAAACAGAGGCAGGTATCCAAGGAGAGAGTGGATGATGCTTCTAGTCACTTTGCCGACACTACGACGGGTTTGAATGAGGGTACCTTTGGTAACTTTTCATCCGGTACTGTAGACAAAGTGAAAAAGAGTCGTAAGAGGCCAAGCTCTTGGAAAAGAAAAGCAAGAAATAATCAAACTACCTTCCCATCTAAGGTATCGGCAGTGAGAGAAGAAGGTGAATTGGAGGAGAACGCGAAGAGAAAAGCGGATGGGTTGGAAGGCACACCCACGAAAATTCTCAAAACATTATCTACGGTGGTTCCCGAGGTGGAACCGCTGCCTCCCCAATAGGTGTTTTGAGTTGGAATTGTCAAGGGTTGAGGAATCCCTGGACAATTCGTCACCTTCGGGAAATACGTAAAGAATATTTCCCGGACATTCTCTTCCTCATGGAGACCAAAAATGCGATGGAGTACGTTTCACATGTGTGTGAGGGTTTGGGTTACGAAAATATTCGTGTAGTTGATCCACTTGGCTTTAGTGGTGGATTGGCTTTTTTTTGGAAGAATGCAGTGACACTAGAATTTTTGTTTGAAGATAAAAACTTGTTGGATTTGAAGGTGAAGTCAATGGGTAAGGAATGGTTTATGTCGTGTGTTTATGGTCACCCGGAGGTGAGATATAGACATTATGTTTGGGAGAGAATCACAAGAATTGGGATCCATAGAAAAGAGCCTTGGTGCATGCTTGGTGATTTCAATGAAATCCTAGATAATTCGGAGAAACTTGGTGGTCCACAACGAGATCTCTTGACTTTCACAGCCTTTTGTAATCTAATCCAGAATTGTGATATGTATGAACTGGCGAGTGTAGGTAATGGTTTTACGTGGGGAGGTATTCGAAACAAGATGTGGATCCAAAGTAAACTGGATCGTTGCTTTACGAATCCGGCGTGGCTCTCTTTATTTCCTGCGGCTCAACAACGATTTCTGCAACGGTTCGGATCGGATCATAAACTAGTTTTAGTGTCTCTTTTGGATGAGCAAAGGATGTATCATGGACAGTTTCAGTTTCAGAGGAGATGGGCAGATGATCCCTCAGTGACTAATATGATTAAGGAAGCTTGGAATAAGCCAAATGTTAGCGAAGATAGAGGGTGTTTTACTAGGATTTCAGATTGTCGAAAAACTCTAATTCAATGGAAGAGAAGCTCTGTTCAGAACTCTGTCGTGCTCATCAAGAAATTGAGAAGTGAACTTGAGGATGAATCAAATAGGATGTATCCTTGTTTTCAGAAGATAAATAAATTGAGACAGGAGTTAGGTTTGGCTTATAAAGCTGAGGAAAGCTTTTGGAGGGAGAAGAGTCGAGAAAAGTGGCTCCAAGCTGGTGATCGGAATTCCAAATTCTTCCACGTAGTTGTTAAGTTGGCGAGAACTCACAACTCACTTCGGTTCTTGATGGATGAATCCGGAATAGTTCAGGTCTCAGATCAGAGTAAGGCTCTAGTGGCCGAACGCTACTTTACAGAGCTTTTCTCTACTCAAACGCAGGCTTCCAACTATACCATCCTGAATGATATGCCGAAGAAAGTAACAGAGACGATGAACCAGAATCTAATTAAACCAGTTACGCATGAAGAAATTAAGAGTGCAGTGTGGTCAATTAGAAGTGAGAGCTCTCCTGGCCACGATGGTTTATCTAGTTTTTTCTTCAAGCGGTACTGGTCTACTTGTAAAGCACAGGTCATCAAGGAAGTTACGAAGTTTTTTTCACCTGGAAAACTTGCTCCAAGATGGAATCATACGCAGCTTTTGTTGCTGCCGAAAACTCATCCACCAACTCGTATGTCAGAGCTGAGACCAATTAGTCTGTGTACGGTTTTGTATAAAATCTTGTCAAAGATCCTCATGAATAAATTGAAACCAATTCTGCCAAGTATTGTCTCACCAACGCAATCGACCTTTGTATCAAAGAGATTAATCTCGGACAATATCCTGATAGCTCACGAGATAGTTCATAGTCTTAAGGTGATTCAACCAATTTCAGAAAATTTTATGGTAATCAAGACAAATATGTCGAAGGCATATGATCGAATAGAATGGAATTTCTTGGAACGGATACTCTCGGGGTTGGGTTTTTGTGATCAGTGGGTGAGTTGGATACTTGAATGTGTTCGTTCTGTGACTTTTTCAGTTCTAATTAACGGACAGCCCTTCGGTTCTTTTTCCCCTCAACGTGGCATAAGACAAGGAGATCCTCTTTCTCCATTCTTGTTTGTGCTATGTACAGAAGCGCTTATACATATACTGCGGAAAGCAGAGAGGGCTAATAAGATTTCTGGAATACAATTTGATGAGAGTGGGCCTAAGATCAATCATTTGTTATTTGCATATGACACTCTTTTTGTTTGCCACGCGTCAAAAACTCAAACCCATGGAATACTAGAGTGCTTGGCGAAATATGAGTCCATCTCAGGTCAGAAAATTAATGTTGAGAAGTCGGCTATAACCTTTGGAGAAAAAGTGAGTGAGGACATGAAAACTTGGATCTATTCTCGAACCGGAATAGTTAAAACAGGAGGGCTAGGAAAATATCTCGGTTTGCCAGAATGTTTTAGCGGTTCAAAGAAAGAGATGCTTGGCTATATTAAGGAAAAGGTCCAAGGTAGATTGAATGGTTGGTACGCGAAAAATCTGTCTTTAGGAGGCAAAGAAGTGCTCTTAAAATCGGTATCCATGTCGATGCCGGTTTATGCTATGTCGTGTTTCAAACTACCAGTAAGCATTTGTCAGAATATCACAAGCGCTATGATGGATTTTTGGTGGAACTCAGACCAAGGGAAGAACAAAATCCATTGGATCGGATGGGAAAAAATGACGTTACCAAAGGATCTAGGAGGGATGGGTTTTCGAGATTTAGTGTGTTTTAATCAAGCCTTGCTAGCTAAACAAGTATGGAGGTTGCTACATGAACTGCATTCGTTGTTCGCCCGTGTGTTTCGAAGCCGCTACTTTCCGTCAAATGACATTCTTTCTGTCGGGAAAGGCTCGAAACCTTCTTATGCCTGGCGTAGTCTCCTATTTGGTAGAGAGTTACTGGTCAAAGGACTACGGCGAGTGATTGGAAATGGACATGAAACAAGGTTATGGCAAGATAAATGGATATTTGATCAAGAACCAAGGAGAGCTTACAGTAGTAGACAGGTTCTTTTCAATCTTGATTTGAAAGTAGATTATCTCATAGATTTCCCACGAAAATGCTGGAATGTAGAGAGAGTGACTGAGCTTTTGCTGCCAGTAGATGCTGCCATTGTCCTGCGATCAAAACCGATAGTAGAGAGGAATGATTCTTATTGTTGGAACAGGTCACGGAATGACATTTACAATGTTAGATCAGGATATCAACTGAGCAGTCGAGAAAAACATTCTGGTTTGTTTGTAGAAGCGCAAATAGCTCCTTCGCTTAACTCTCTTTATAAGCAATGTTGGAAGACCAAAACTTTGCCGAAAATCAGACAATTCATATGGAGGTGTTTGAAGGGTTCATTAGCTGTCTCGGATAAGCTAAAAAACAGGGGTCTAAGTGTGGATGAGCAATGTCAGCTATGTGGTTTTGAGCAAGAATCGGTTAACCATATCTTGTTTCTTTGCCCACTAGCACAACAGTCATGGGCCTTGTCGAATATTCTGGTTCCTCAATCTGGTTTTACTGACTCTATCTTTGCTAATATTGATCATCTCTTTCATATGGAAAAGTTAGCAGAGCTGCTAGTAGAGTCGCGTATTATGGGATATTAGCTTATATGGTTATTGTGGAAGAATCGCAACAACAAAATATTCAAGAATGAAATTCAAGATGCTCGGATGATGGTTGATAAAGCGGTACAAGAGGTGGATCAATGGTTGTCGGCACAGAGATGAACAGAGGAGACTGTGAATGAATTAGAGGAAGAAGATAGACCGTTATACACAATTAAATGGCAGAGACCTCTCCCTGGGGACATAAAGTGTAATATTGGTTTCGCGTGGAGTAAACGATTCAACATAGGTGGTGTGGTGTAGGTAGCAAGAAACATGGATGGAGAGGTTTTGTTTCACAGCCGGAATGCTTATACTAATGTATCCTCTGTATTCGAAGCTCAAATCAGGAGTTGGGAGTGGGCTATGGAGAGTTTGAAGATTGATATGGTTACTTATGCTGCATCGACGTTGGACATAGTGGAAGCTTTGAAATCACCATCGGAGTGGCCAGCGATCATTAGCTACCTTGCAGATGTGTTGCGCAGGGCCACCAACAAACAAGGGTGGTATCTGTCCTTTGAGGATCTGAAATGCAATGTTTGAGCAACCATGATTGCCAAGAGTGTAGTGGAGGATTTTAGAATGAGTTCATATGTGCAACGAGGAGAACCTAGGTGGCTCCACAATCTCTTTGAAAAGGAAAAGCGTGAATCAGTGGGAACATGTCACATAGTTTGAGCTCTGATCTCAGGAACCTTGGAGAGTATTTTTGTTTTGTTTGTGTTTTTTTTTTAAATCAGCTTTATTCTTGTGACTCCTATTCGTTAATATATTGATTTCTTTTCTGAGGAAAAAAAAAACTTGGTGGATATTCAAAATTTTTGAAGTTTGTATTTGTTTTATGTTTTGTTCTAAACGGTTAGTATTAGTATTTTTTGCTTTGAATTGTTATAGAGTAAAATTTTGGGTCGAATCAAAATAACTATCAAGTAAACCTAACTGATAATTTGTTCAGGCCTAACAGCAACATATGTAGTCTCATACATAAGGTCAATAATAAAATTTATGAACAAAAGTAATATATTTCATAAACACATTAATTTTGTTACAATGGTAGGGTCCAAAATTTTCACAAACCCAAACTCGTTTTTTTTGTTATTGTTTATGCGTGGATAAATCATACAAATAATAAGAAAATATCTATATATATACATATATATATATATATATATATATATATATATATATATAT